>BQNB010051103.1:0-41169 GCA_026074375.1 Tanacetum coccineum
AGATCGCCTGACTTAACACACTTGTATAAATCGCCTGACTTAACAAAACGTATAGATCGCCTGTTGAAGTGTATAAATCGCCTAATTCACTACAAAACTCAAAAATCAAAAATCTTAAAAAACACACTTTTTGACGTTTTTACCTGATTTTTCTTTTACAACTTAACTATCTAAGACTATTAGAACCTTAAAAACACAAACTTTAAAGTTTTTGACACGAAAAATTTGAAATCAAGATTCTTGGTATAAAACCCTCTTTTAACCAAAAAGACTCAAAAAGATGAAATTTTTTATGGTTTTAGAAAGATTTTCTTGTACTTCTAGTCTATACTAAGATAAATAAGTAAAAAAGTTATAAATTTTATGGTTTTTAAACCCTCAAAAAGTGAAAACTTTTTTATGGATTCAAACCAAACTACACGCCTAAAAAAATAAGTAACAAACGCACAAAAAACCTTCACAAACACCCCATGGCTCTTGATACCAATTGTAGAATAATCTTACACAAGTATGGAATGATTTCCTTGAAGTTTTAGAGAGATAAAGATGGTTGGACGAACACTTAGAGAGAGAAAGAAAATATGGAATATTAGTTTAAGTGTAAATGAGAAAATAAACAACCAACACCCTCTCCATGTGTGAAGAGGGTTTATATACCTAGCATAACCGGCCATTATGCTTATATTATGGGATTAGATTATGACTTTGGCCCGGTTAGCTTACTAACTTATCATAACAACTTACTACGAGCTACGACTAATTATATTGGAAGTGACCGATACTTTTTTGTATTTCTAACAGGCTCATAATGAGGCCATTGAAGAGTCTCCATGGGTTATTCTTGGTGATTTTAATGTAACTTTATATGCAGATGAGTGTTCTAATGGGTTAATAAGGGATTGTGGGATTCAAGACTTCAGAAGATGTATTGAAGTGTTGGGTATGGAAGATTTATCTATGAATGATATGTTTTTCACTTGGATTCAGAAGAGAAATAATCCAGAGTTGGGTGTTTTAAAGAAGCTGGATAAAATTATGGGTAATTCTCATTTTTTGGACAAGCTTAGTGACGCTTATGCTAGTTTTCTTCCCTTTGTTTCTTCTGATCATAGTCCTGCTATGTTAACTTTCCCTGATGTTGTTGGAAGGAAGAAGAGGTCTTTTAGATTCATGAATTATTTAACTAAGAAGAATGAGTTTCTTAAGGTGGTTAAGGAACACTGGAATTCCCCTGTAAGTGGGTTTGCTATGTATATCCTTGCCAAAAGACTCAAAATGAAGCCTTATATGAGGGAGTTGAATGTCAAGAATGGTAATGTGTTTGATAAAGTCAAGTTTCTGAGAAAAGAATTGAAGAAAGTTTAAAGAGAGCTTGATAAAGATCTTGGTGATGCCGTTCTTAGGGAAGAGGAATTATTATATTGTGCAGCTTACAAAGATGCTGTTATAGATGAGGAGAAAGTTCTAAAGCAAAATTCTAAAATCAGATGGTTGAAGGAAGGAGATCATAATAGGGGTTACTTCTATAAGGTTGTTAAAGGCAGAAAGAGTAAAGGTAGAATTGGTGATGTGAATGATGAGTGTGGTAATAGTTTTAAAGATAATGAGGTTGCATGGCAGTTTGTTAAACATTTTTAGAACTTCCTTGGGACTTAAGACCAAGTTTTTCCTGTGGAAGACCCTAGTAATCTGTGTACAAAGAAGTTGTTTAATAGTGATGCTGTCAAGATGGTGGAAATTGTTACTGATGAGGAAATTAAAGTTGCGTTATTCGATATTGATGATGATAAAGCCTCTGGACCATATGGTTTTACCTCTAAGTTCTTCAAGACTTCATGGAAAATTATCAAGAATGATGTTATTGGTGCCGTGAAAGAATTTTTCAGAAATGGGAGAATGCTTGGTGAGATCAATACTACTCTTATTTCTCTTATTCCTAAATCTAAAGCTCCTATTAAGGTATCTGATTATAGGCCCATTTCATGTTGTAACGTCATTTACAAATGCATTAGTAATGTTATGGCTAATAGAATAAAAGTCGTGTTGAATAAACTTATTGATAAAAACCAAAGTGCCTTTGTAGATGGGAGACAAATTAGTGATAATATTCTCCTAACTCAAGAGTTAATGAATGGTTATAATAGTAAGAACAAGGGCAGAAGATGTGCTTTTAAATTTGATATACAAAAGGCTTACGACACTGTCAATTGGTACTTTCTAAAGTTTTCTCTTAAAAATTTTGGTTTTCATGCTAAAATGATAAAGTGGATTACGGAATGTCTTTCCACTACATCGTTCTCAGGCCCAGTTAATGGGGAATCTCATGGTTTCTTTAAAGCCAAAAGAGGTCTCAGGCAAGGTGACCCCATTTCTCCATACCATTTTACTATTGTTATTAAAGTATTTAGCTTGATGGTTGTTAGGCAAATTCAAAAGGAGAAACGCTTTAAGTATCATTAGGGTTGTAAAGAACTGAAGATAACTCAAATTTTATTCGCTGATGATTTGTTATTACTGTGTCATGGTGATATGAAATCTACTTTTGTTCTGAGAAGGGCTCTAGATGAATCCACTTTAGCTTCTGGTCTTTACCCCAGCATGGAAAAAAGTACTGTTTATTTTGGAAATGTTAGTAATGATATAAGGTATGAAATTCTTATGGTTATGCCTTTTAAAGAAAGGACTTTCCCAGTTACATACCTTGGGGTTCCGTTAGTAGCTAAGAAACTTTGTATTAAGGATTGTAAAATTCTAATTGATAATGTGAAAAAGAGGCTTGATGATTGGAAGAATGAATTTCTTACATTTGCTAGTAGACTTCAGCTGATAGCTTCTGTTCTTTTTTCTTTGCAAGTTTATTAGGCCACTATTTTTGTTCTCCCAATAATATTTGTGATTCCATTGAAAGATTGTTTAAAAAAATTTTATGGGCTGCTGGAAAAGATTATGTGGGAAAAGCCAGTGTTAGTTGGGATGAGGTGTGTAGACCAAAAAGTCAAGGTGGCCTTGGTTTAAAGTCGTTGTATATGTGGAATGAGGCTCTTATGGCTAAGCATCTTTAGAATGTTATTTCTGATAAGGAGTCAGTATGGGTTAAATGGGTTCAAGTTCATTGGATTAAAGTGCAAAATATTTGGAACTACACAATAAAGGACTCATCTTGGTGTTGGAAGCAACTCTTAAGACTAAGGGATAATATTAGAAGATTTGTTGGTGTTAAGCTTGGTGATGGAAAGAAATGTAATATTTGGTTTGACAGATGGCATAACAATGGCCCTCTGTGCAAACTGATCAATCATAATGTTATGTTTTTACTACATATTAAAAGAAGATGCCAAAGTTGTAATTTCATTGGTGATGATGGTTGGAAATGGCATAGAGATTGGAATGGTAGATTCATGGAAGTTATAAATGTTCCGGTTTCTGCACTTAATAGTGATATTGAAGATAGACCTTTTTGGATTGATAACAAAGGTAAAGAAAAGAAATTAAATGTTAATGAGGTATGGAAAGGGATTAGGAATAATGTCCCTAAAGTTATATGGCATAAACATGTATGGTTCTCACAATGTATTCCAAGTCATTCATTCATCCTTTTGGTTGCAATAAAAGGAAGGCTGAAGACTCAGAATATAATTTCCAAGTGGTTGAAGATCCAAGACATTAAATGTGTCTTCTGTAAGGTATGTAAGGAACCCATTCTCATTTATTCTTTGAATGTGCCTATTCTAGAAGACTGCGGGAAAGACTTAAAGGGATGTCTAAGATGGATTTGTTTCTAATGTTTAGGGTGAATTTATATCTATCATAACAAACAGATATGCTAATAATTGTATATGGAGTGTGATCCAAAGGCTGGTGTTTGGAGCTAGTTTATATTTTATTTGGCAAGAAAGGAATGCCAGGTTATTTAGAAACACTGAGTGGTCTGAGGATGTGTTATTTAAGCAAGTTGTGGATACTGTTAGACTAAAACTTATGAGTCTTAAGATAAGAAAATCTGTAAGTGTGAAGATACCTGCTGACATGTGAAACCTGGTTGTGTGTAATGGTAGTGGCAAAAATATTGGCTTAAGTATGAATGATGGGAGTTAAAATCCTTCTCAATGCAGTTAATCAGTGTCTTGTTTATATTGGCACTGGTTTTTAGAAGTGTAATATGGTTTTCATCATTGATAAATGGGTGTTTGGTTTTTAGTTTTATGATAGATGACTTTGCACTACAGAAGTGAACTTGAACCTTGAACTACTATCTTGGGTGTTTGGTGTTGCTGGATTTTATAGCTAACTATGCACTTCAATTTGGAAGCTTGAACTTTGAACATCCTTCTATAGTAGTATAGTGGAGCTGAAGTGCTTACTATCATGGTTCTGGTGTCTCATTGTTTTCTTGTAAGTAAACTGCGCTAATTTTGTTATTTGGGGTATTTGGCTTGTCTAATCTTCTTGAAGTTTAATTGTAGCAGAGTTGGATTCTTGTATCATGGTCAACCTTCTATGGTAATTTGTGTAGTTGAAATGCATAATGCCATAGTTTTGTTGTCTTTTTTATTGCTTGTTATTGGACTGCGCTGGTTTTCTTTTATGTTCTGGTTCTGTATATGTAAGTAAGGAGGTTCCTGGTTGAAGTTTTGATGCTACATTCTTCTCTCTGTCATGTTTGGGTTGTATTTGTTGCTGCTTTGCCTATGCTGGGAAGTTTCTTCTTGCTGTATTGATCTTTCTTGCAGTCCAGTATTAGTACTATGGCTATAGCTTTTTGTTTTGTTTATGCTTGGGCCTGTCCAAGTGTTTTTTGTTATTTGATTATGGATTGTAGCTTAGGTTTAGTTTTTGTTTTAATAGTTTTTTGTTTGGGCCTCCTATGCTTCATAAAAGTGTTCATGGTTTTCCATAGGATGATTTCTGTTTCATTTTTGCGGTGGCTATACAATTTAACTTTTTCAAAAATAATATATGTGTCATCAGCATTACTTTTTGTTTTACTGTTAGGGATTATTGTCGTTTTTCGCAAATAGTTCGTCGTCAAATTGTTGCTCCTACCTAAAGGCAAAATAAGCCATGCTGTAAAAAAAGTCACACAAAGGAGGTAGTCGCAAGCGATAAACAACTATGCCGCTAAATACAGTTATGCTTCCGTTCCAACAAAGAACAAAGAAGATGATAGAAGAAAATAAGAAGAAAATAAGAAGAAGCGGCTTTCAACATATGTTCCAGTTTGTCTGTCAAAAATCTGCCGTTTAAACTGCGGGTGAGCATTAGACGGATATGTTATTCGGCCCAAACCTAATTGTGGCTTTGAGTCCATTATGTTTAGGGTTTACATTGCTTGTTTATTAAGCTATGTATTTAGTATAAATACGTAGATAATCCTCATTATGTAATCACAAAAACACAATCAATAATATATTATCTTTTTTATCTTACTTTTTAGTGTTATAGTAGTTTCCCTTTTATCAAATATTTCTTCTTCACCCGTTTGAAATAAGAAACAACACAAATCGGCCCAGTCATAGTTACATAAAACAATAAGAATCAAACAATTTTTAACCCACATGGTTCGTTAGAAACATTTAATCATTCCATGACCATTTACATGATTCTTGCATTGAAGGTCATCAAATGTCTATGAGACCAGTAAAACATGTCATATATGCTAAAGTTTAAACATGTGATATGATGCGGATATCATATGAACTTACGTTTGACAAAGCTAACGCGGATGAAGATTGAAGACTCTCATAGAAATTTTGTAGTAAGCATTTATCCACCTCTGATATACAAATATCAGATTATGTGATATAAGACTATAGATGATTTTATCATTTTTAGGATTGAGTTCTATTTCTTGCATTCTTTACGTAAATCTCATCTTTCTTTATCAATCTGAACTAATTTTAATGCCCGTGCACGTATAGGGCTTAGACATTATGTTTTTTTATTTAAATACGTGTATAATTTATATTTTTTTACGTTTTGTAAGTTATGTTATAGAGTATTATCGAAATCATATGAAGGAAATATATTTATTGAATCTTTTATATATTATATGAACTTGAGGATAATTAGTAAACTTTTTTCTTTTGATTTACATGTTTTCTAATTCGACATTGTGAGCCGACTAATCCCAGCGAAAATACTCTTTTAGGTAGCCCGGAGTCGGTTCAAGTGAACCTCCGAGGCCACAAGGGATTAATTTTCTCCTCGTTATATCAGAACCATTGATTTCTACTTTGGAAGGCTGGTATACTTACTGTTGGGTATGCAGTTGATATTATATACTCCCTCCGTCCCAAAATAATTGACCTCTTGATGTAGTCTAACAAAACGAGATAACACAAATCGACCCTGTTAATTTACACGAATACCAAGATTGATTCTTCCAACAATCGTTGATTTACACGAATACCGATTATTAGGATAAATTTAGCAAAACGGCCAAAATTAGACTTTTTATATTACTTGAACTGAATAGCTAGGGCTACAATACAGTTATTAAATAGGAAAGCAAAACTAAAACGGGCCTCAAAAGACAAACGGGCCAAAAGTTATGCTAAAAACAAAAGTCCAAAATACTCAAAAAACACGAAAATGTAAATAACTCCTAAAATATAATGATTCAAAGTGTTGGGTATGGAAGATTTATCTATGAATGGTATGTTTTTCACTTAGATTCAGAAGAGAAATAATCCAGAGTTGGGTGTTTTAAAGAAGCTGGATAGAATTATGGGTAATTCTCATTTTTTGGACAAACTTAGTGACGCTTATGCTAGTTTTCTTCCCTGTGTTTCTTCTGATCATAGTCCTGCTATGTTAACTTTCCCTGATGTGGTTGGAAGGAAGAAGAGGTCTTTTAGATTCATGAATTATTTAACTGAGAAGAATGAGTTTCTTAAGGTGGTTGAGGAACACTGGAATTCCCCTGTAAGTGGGTTTGCTATGTATATCCTTGCCAAAAGACTCAAAATGAAGCCTTATATGAGGGAGTTGAATGTCAAGAATGGTAATGTGTTTGATAAAGTCAAGTTTCTGAGAGAAGAATTGAAGAAAGTTTAAAGAGAGCTAGATAAAGATCCTGGTGATGCCGTTCTTAGGGAAGAGGAATTATTATATTGTGCAGCTTACAAAGATGCTGTTATAGATGAGGAGAAAGTTCTAAAGCAAAAGTCTAAAATCAGATGGTTGAAGGAAGGAGATCATAATAGGGGTTACTTCCATAAGGTTGTTAAAGGCAGAAAGAGTAAAAGTAGAATTGGTGATGTGAATGATGAGTGTGGTAATAGTTTTAAAGATAATGAGGTTGCAGGGCAGTTTGTTAAACATTTTCAGAACTTCCTTGGTACTGAAGACCAAGTTTTTCCTGTGGAAGACCCTAGTAATCTGTTTACAAAGAAGTTGTTTAATAGTGATGCTGTCAAGATGGTGGAAATTGTTACTGATGAGGAAATTAAAGTTGCGTTATTCGATATTGATGATGATAAAGCCTCTGGACCATATGGTTTTACTTCTAAGTTCTTCAAGACTTCATGGAAAATTATCAAGAATGATGTTATTGGTGCCGTGAAAGAATTTTTCAGAAATGGGAGAATGCTTGGTGAGATCAATACTACTCTTATTTCTCTTATTCCTAAATCTAAAGCTCCTATTAAGGTATCTGATTATAGGCCCATTGCATGTTGTAACGTTATTTACAAATGCATTAGTAAAGTTATGGCTAATAGAATTAAAGTTGTGCTGAATAAACTTATTGATAAAAACCAAAGTGCCTTTGTAGCTGGGAGACAAATTAGTGATAATATTCTCCTAACTCAAGAGTTAATGAATGGTTATAATAGTAAGAACAAGGGCAGAAGATGTGCTTTTAAATTTGATATACAAAAGGCTTACGACACTGTCAATTGGTACTTTCTAAAGTTTTCTCTTGAAAACTTTGGTTTTCATGCTAAAATGATAAAGTGGATTATGGAATGTCTTTCCACTACATCGTTCTCAGGCTCAGTTAATGGGGAATCTCATGGTTTCTTTAAAGCCAAAAGAGGTCTCAGGCAAGGTGACCCCATTTCTCCATACCTTTTTACTATTGTTATTGAAGTATTTAGCTTGATGGTTGTTAGGCAAATTCAAAAGGAGAAACGCTTTAAGTATCATTGGGGTTGTAAAGAACTGAAGATAACTCACATTTTATTCGCTGATGATTTGTTATTACTGTGTCATGGTGATATGAAATCTGCTTCTGTTCTGAGAAGGGCTCTAGATGAATCCACTTTAGCTTCTGGTCTTTACCCCAGCATGGAAAAAAGTACTGTTTATTTTGGAAATGTTAGTAATGATATAAGGTATGAAATTCTTATGGTTATGCCTTTTAAAGAAAGGACTTTCCCAGTTACATACCTTGGGGTTCCGTTAGTAGCTAAGAAACTTTGTATTAAGGATTGTGAAATTCTAATTGATAATGTGAAAAAGAGGCTTGATGATTGGAAGAACGAATTTCTTACATTTGCTAGTAGACTTCAGCTGATAGCTTCTGTTCTTTGTTCTTTGCAACTCTATTGGGCCACTATTTTTGTTCTCCCAATAAATATTTGTGATTCCATTAAAAGATTATTCAAAAAGTTTTTATGGGCTGCTGGAAAAGATTATGTGGGAAAAGCTAGTGTTAGTTGGGATGAGGTGTGTAGACCAAAAAGTCAAGGTGGTCTTGGTTTGAAGTTGTTGCATATGTGGAATGAGGCTCTTATGGCTAAGCATCTTTGGAATGTTATTTCTGATAAGGAGTCAATATGGGTTAAATGGGTTTAAGTTCATTGGATTAAAGGGCAAAATATTTGGAACTACACAATAAAGGACTCATCTTGGTGTTGGAAGCAACTCTTAAGACTAAGGGATAATATTAGAAGATTTGTTGGTGTTAAGCTTGGTGATGGAAAGAAATGTAATATTTGGTTTGACAGATGGCATAACAATAGCCCTCTGTGCAAACTGATCAATCATAATGTTATGATTTTACTACATATTAAAAGAAGATGCCAAAGTTGCTGATTTCATTGGTGATGATGGTTGGAAATGGCCTAGAGATTGGAATGGTAGATTCATGGAAGTTATAAATGTTCCGGTTTCTGCACTTAATAGTGATATTGAAGATAGACCTTTTTGGATTGATAACAAAGGTAAAGAAAAGAAATTAAGTGTTAATGAGGTATGGAAAGGGATTAGGAATAATGTCCCTAAAGTTATATGGCATAAACATGTGTGGTTCTCACAATGTATTCCAAGTCATTCATTCATCCTTTGGGTTGCAATAAAAGGAAGGCTGAAGACTCAGAATATAGTTTCCAAGTGGTTGAAGATCCAAGACATGAAATGTGTCTTCTGTAAGGTATGTAAGGACTCCCATTCTCATTTATTCTTTGAATGTGCCTATTCTAGAAGACTGTGGAAAAGACTTAAAGGGATTCTAAGCTGGATTTTGTTTCTAATGTTTGGGGTGAAGTTATATCTAGCATAACAAACAGATCTGCTAATAATAGTATATGGAGTGTGATCCAAAGGCTGGTGTTTGGAGCTAGTGTATATTTTATTTGGCAAGAAAGGAATGCCAGGTTGTTTAGAAACACTGAATGGTCTGAGGATGTGTTATTTAAGCAAGTTGTGGATACTGTTAGACTAAAACTTATGAGTCTTAAGATAAGAAAATCTGTAAATGTGAAGATACCTGCTGACATGTGGAACCTGGTTCTGTGTAATGGTAGTGGCAAGAATATTGGCTTAAGTATGAATGATGGGAGTTAAAAGCCTTCTTAATGCAGTTAATCAGTGTCTTGTTTGTATTGGCACTGGTTTTTGGAAGTGTAATATGGTTTTCATCATTGATAAATGGATGTTTGGTTTTTGGTTTTATGATAGATGACTTTGCACTACAGAAGTGAACTTGAACCTTGAACTACTATCTTGGGTGTTTGGTGGAGTGCAGTTTACTTTAGGATAGTCTTTTCATTGGTTCTTGGTTGCTTTCTGCGCTGGTCTTCTATCTTGGGTGTTTGGTGTTGCTGGATTTTATAGCTAACTATGCACTTTAATTTGGAAGCTTGAACTTTAAACGTCCTTCTATGGTAGTATAGTGGAGTTGAAGTGCTTACTATCATGGTTCTGGTGTCTCATTGTTTTCTTGTAAGTAAACCGTGCTGATTTTGCTATTTGGGGTATTTGGTTTGTCTAATCTTCTTGAAGTTTAATTATAGCAGAGTTGGATTCTTGTATCATGGTAAACCTTCTATGGTAATTTGTGTAGTTGAAGTGCATAATGCCATAGTTTTGTTGTCTTTTTTATTGCTTGTTATTAGACTGCGTCGGTTATCTTTTATGTTATGGTTATTTTTTGGTTCTGTATATGTAAGTAAGGAGGTTCCTGGTTGAAGTTTTGATGCTACATTCTTCTCTTTGTCATGTTTAGGTTGTATTTGTTGTTGCTTTGCCTACGCTGGGAAGTTTCTTTATGCTTAGGCATGTCCAAGTGTTTTTTGTTATTTGATTATCGATTGTAGCTTAGGTTTAGTTTTTGTTTTAATAGTTTTTTGTTTGGGCCTCCTATGCTCCATGAAAGTGTTCATGGTTTTCCATGGGATGGTTTCTGTTTCATTTTTGTGGTGGCTATACAATTTACCTTTTTCAAAAAAAATATGTGTCATCAGCATTACTCTTTGTTTTACTGTCAGAGATTATTGTCGTTTTTCGCAAATAGTTGGTCGTCAAATTGTTGCTCCTACCTAAAGGCAAAATAAGCAATGACGTAAAAAAAAGTCACGCAAAGGAGGTAGTCGCAAGCGATAAACAACTATGCCGCTAAATACAGTTATGCTTCCGTTCCAACAAAGAACAAAGAAGATGATAGAAGAAAATAAGAAGAAGCGGCTTTCAACATATGTTCCAGTTTGTCTGTCGAAAATCTGCCATTTAAACTGCGGGTGAGTATTAGATGGATATGTTATTCGGCCCAAACCTAATTGTGGGTTTGAGTCCATTAGGTTTAGGGTTTGCATTGCTTGTTTATTAAGCTATGTATTTAGTATAAATACATAGCTAATCCTCATTATGTAATCACAAAAACACAATCAATAATATATTATCTTTTTTATCTTACATTTTAGTGTTATAGCAGTTTCCCTTTTATCAAAGATTTGTTCTTCACCCGTTTGAAATAAGAAACAACACAAATCGGCCCAGTCATAGTTACATAAAACAATAAGAATCAAACAATTTTCAACCCACATGGTTCGTTAGAAACATTTAATCATTCCATGACCATTTACATGATTCTTGCATTGAAGGTCATCAAATGTCTATGAGACCAGTAAAACATGTCATATATGCTAAAGTTTAAACATGTGATATGATGCGGATAGCATATGAACTTACGTTTGACAAAGCTAACGCGGATGAAGATTGAAGACTCTCCTAGAAATTTTGTAGTAGGCATTTATCCACCTCTGATATACAAATATCAGATTATGTGATATAAGACTATAGATGATTTTATCGTTTTTAGGATTGAGTTCTATTTCTTGCATTCTTTACGTACATCTCATCTTTCTTTATCAATCTGAACTAATTTTAATGCCCGTGCACGTATAGGGCTTAGACATTATGTTTTTTTTATTTAAATACGTGTATAATTTATATTTTTTTATGTTTTATAAGTTATGTTATAGAGTATTATCGAAATCATATGAAGGAAATAGATTTATTAAATCTTTTATATATTATATGAACTTGAGGATAATTAGTAATTTTTTTTCTTTTGATTTACATGTTTTCTAACTCGACATTGTGAGCCGACTAATCCCAGCAAAAATACTCTTTTAGGTAGCCCGGAGTCGGTTCAAGTGAACCTCCGAGGCCACAAGGGATTAATTTTCTCCTTGTTATATTCGAACCATTGATTTCCACTTTGGAAGGCTGGTATTCTTACTGTTGGGTATGCAGTTGATATTATATACTTCCTCCGTCCCAAAATAATTGACCTCTTGATGTAGTCTAACAAAACGAGATAACACAAATCGACCCTGTTGATTCACACGAATACCAGGATTGATTCTTCCAACAATCGTTGATTCACACGAATACCGATTATTAGGATAAATTTAGCAAAACGGCCAAAATTGGACTTTTTATATTTCTTGAACTGAATAGCTAGGGCTACAATACAGTTATTAAATAGGAAAGCAAAACTGAAACGGGCCTCAAAAGACAAACGGGCCGAAAGTTATGCTAAAACCAAAATTCCAAAATTCTCAAAAAAACACGAATATGTAAATAACTCCTAAAATATAATGATTCACGGCGTTCTCCTCGTTCCAAGCTTCGAAACGGATGGTCGTGGGCCTGAAACGGATTATCTGAGCCCAAGTTATCCCTTTTGAATAAAGGGTCTTTCTTCACACGATCTTGGGTCTCTAGAAACAAAATGACCCGTTCTTCAATACTTTGTCCTGCATCACCTCTTTTGACCTTTTTAAGTCTTTTTTTTTCTCATCTTTGATCTTAAATATTTTTGTTTGTGTTATATAATACTTGATGTAATATATATGAATAGACTTGTTTTTAAATGTATGTTTCATTCATATAATTTTCATCAAGTATTACATAACACAAACAAAAATATTAAAGGTTAAAGTTAATAAAGAAAGACTTTAAAAAGTCAAGTTGAATGTCAAGAATGGTAATGTGTTTGATAAAGTCAAGTTTCTGAGAGAAGAATTAAAGAAAGTTTAAAGAGAGCTAGATAAAGATCCTGGTGATGCCGTTCTTAGGGAAGAGGAATTATTATATTGTGCAGCTTACAAAGATGCTGTTATAGATAAGGAGAAAGTTATAAAAGCAAAAGTATAAACAATCTGATGGTTAAAGAAGGAGTTTCATTAAAGGGTTACTTCCATAAGGTTGTAAAAAGGAAGAAAGAGTAGAAGTAGAATTGGTGATGTGAATGATGAGTGTGGTAATAGTTTTAAAGATAATGAGGGTGCAGGGCAGTTTGTTAAACATTTTCAGAACTTCCTTGGTACTGAAGACCAAGTTTTTCCAGTGGAAGACCCTAGTAATCTATTTACAAAGAAGTTGTTTAATAGTGATGCTATCAAGATGGTGGAAATTGTTACTGATAAGGAAATTAAAGTTGGGTTATTCGATATTGATGATGATAAAGCCTCTGGACCATATGGTTTTACTTCTAAGTTCTTCAAGGCTTCATGAAAAATTATCAAGAATGATGTTATTGGTGCCGTGAAAGAATTTTTCAGAAATGGGAGAATGCTTGGTGAGATCAATACTTCTCTTATTTCTCTTATTCCTAAATCTAAAGCTCCTATTAAGGTATCTGATTATAGGCCCATTGTATGTTGTAACGTTATTTACAAATGCATTAGTAAAGTTATGGCTGATAGAATTAAAGTTGTGCTGAATAAACTTATTGATAAAAACCAAAGTGCCTTTGTAGCTGGGAGACAAATTAGTGATAATATTATCCTAACTCAAGAGTTAATGAATGGTTATAATAGTAAGAACAAGGGCATAAGATGTGCTTTCAAATTTGATATACAAAAGGCTTACGACACTGTTAATTGGTACTTTCTAAAGTTTCTCTTGAAAATTTTGGTTTTCATGCTAAAATGATAAAGTGGATTATGGAATGTCTTTCCACTACATCGTTCTCAGTCTCAGTTAATGGGGAATCTCATGGTTTCTTTAAAGCCAAAAGAGGCCTCAGGCAAGGTGACCCCATTTCTCCATACCTTTTTACTATTGTTATTGAAGTATTTAGCTTGATGGTTGATAGGCAAATTCAAAAGGAGAAACACTTTAAGTATCACTGGGGTTGTAAAGAACTAAAGATAACTCATATTTTATTCGCTGATGATTTGTTATTACTGTGTCATGGTGATATGAAATCTGCTTTTGTTCTGAGAAGGGCTCTAGATGAATCCACTTTAGCTTCTGGTCTTTACCCCAGCATGGAAAAAAGTACTGTTTATTTTGGAAATGTTAGTAATGATATAAGGTATGAAATTCTTATGGTTATGCCTTTTAAAGAAAGGACTTTCCCAGTTACATACCTTGGGGTTCCGTTAGTAGCTAAGAAACTTTGTATTAAGGATTGTGAAATTCTAATTGATAATGTGAAAAAGAGCCTTGATGATTGGAAGAACGAATTTCTTACATTTGCTAGTAGACTTCAGCTGATAGCTTCTGTTCTTTGTTCTTTGCAAGTCTATTGGGCTACTATTTTTTTTCTCCCAATAAATATTTTTGATTCCATTAAAAGATTGTTCAAAAAGTTTTTATGGGCTGCTGGAAAAGATTATGTGGGAAAAGCCTATTGTTTGTTGGATGAGTTGTGTATTGCACCAATAAGTCAAGTGGTATTGGGTTGATGTTGTTGGCTATGTGGAATGAGGCTTATTATGGCCCCCCCTTTTACCCACACCCTCCAACCTCCCTTCCTCTAAGCATCTTTGGAATGTTATTTCTGATAAGGAGTCAATATGGGTTAAATGGGTTCAAGTTCATTGGATTGTTAAATTGGGTGCACTAAATATTTGTGAAAATTCTACATTGTTCTAATTGGTTGATCAAAGGTGCGAGAGCGTTGCGAGTCCTCGGTTGGTGAATGCGAACTCTTAATGACTAAGGATAAGTAGTTGAAGATTTTTGCTTGGTGTTGTGTGAAGATTGTAATGAAAGGAAACTTGCTAGTAATATTTTGTTTTGACAGAGTGCTAGTAGACAATGATCGCTCTGATTGTGCAATTACGACGGGATGCTAGATCATTAGAGGGGTTTAGGTTGTTTTGTTTACTAAATCATATAAAAGATTAAGATGGCAAGTGTTGCTCTGGATGGTTCATTAGTGTTAGTGAGATGTGAAATTGTCCTATGTGAGGTTTGTTAATGCGTTAAGATTCATGGGAGTTAGTTAAGGAAATGTTTGCCGGTGTTTGCTGCATTCGCGCTAATAAGCTAGTGTATTGTGTATTGGTAAGAGTTAGGATTCTTTATGTATGATTGATAGTATCAAAAGGTAGAAGAAAGGAATATTAAGTGTTTTAGAATGGTGGAGAGAAGTGATGAAGTATGAGGTGGTTGGTGGGTTATTGATGGTGAATTAGGTATTAATTTGTCCCTAAAGTTATATGGCATAAAGCCAGGTGTGTGGTAGTCATTCGTACAAGTGGTGATCGTCGTAAGGGGTCTTATTCGCATATTTCAGTCCTTTGGTTGTTAGTTACAATAGGTCTATAAAGTAGGCTAAGAGAGTTCAGAATAGATTCGGGGTTCAATGTTTATGATGTGGTGGAAGTTCCAAAGACATGAAATGTTCCTTTATCAGATGTTATAGTTATTGTATTGTCTTGTCGCTTTTCTTCATTGTTTTTTGCTGGGTTGATGGTGCCTTTTATTTCTGTTTTGGTTTTGTTTTTTTTAGAGAGCTCGGGGAGGAGAGACTGTAAGATGCGATGTGCGCTAAGCTGAATTGTGTTGGTTTTGCTAAGTGTTTGGGGTGATAGTTATAGGTCTAGCATAACAAACATATATGCTGGAATGATATGAGTATATAGGAGTGTGATCCAAAGGCGTGTTTCTGTTTGGAGCTTGATGTGGTTATGATTTTATGTTGGCAAGGAAAGGATGTGTGCACAGGTTGTGGTGTATGAAGGTACACAGTTTGTATTGGTCTGAGGATGTGTTAATGTAAGCAAGTTGTGGATACAGTGTTAGAGCTAATAAACTGTCTGAGTGTATAAGGATAATGGTTATAATAGAGAATGTCTTTGTAATGTGGAGATACCTCCCCTATATCAGCCGTCCTCACCGAGCTACTGACATGTGGAACTTGGTTCTGTGTAATGAGTAAGTGCATCATAAAGAATTATTGGCTTGTTCTTCTTTAAGTATGAGGAGATGAGTAAAAAGTCCTTCTCAATGCAGTTTAAATCATGTGTCTTTGTTGGTATTGCAGTCTGATTTTTAGGAAGTGTAATATGGTTTTTCAATATTGTATTGAAATGGTGTTTGGTTTTTAGTTTTTTGAGTTATGCATAGATCGACTTTGGCATCTGTACAGAAGTGAACTTGACTTGAATCTACTGATCTTGGTGTTGTTGAGAGAAGTGCTGATTTTACATTTAGGATGATGTGCTTTCATTGTTTTGGGTTGCTTTCTAGCGGTTGCTGGTCGTTCGATCTTGTTGAGTGGTTTGGTGTGCTGAGTTTTATAGCTTTGAAGACTATGCTCTTCGAATTTGGAAGCGTTGATACTTGGTTTGAACATCTTCGTATTAGTATGGTATTAAGTGAGCTGAATAGTGCTTTACTTTCATGTTGCTGGTTGTGCTTCAAGTTGTTTTTGCGCTGTGTAGTAGGTAGACTGACGCTATTGTTGTTATGTTGGAGGTATTTGGCTAATCTGTATAATCTTTCTGAGAGGTTGTAATTTAGTAGCAAGAGCCCTCTCCCCCCCCCCCGTGGACACTTGAGATCTTTCGTTCTGGGTCAACTCTTTTATGGGTATTTGTGTAGTGTGAAATGCATAATGACATGGTTTGTCGTTGTCTTATTTTATTGCGTGTTATTGGATCTGCTGCCTTGTTTTCTTTTATGTTCTGGTTGGATGGTTTAGTGGTTTTTGTATATGTAGCGGTATGAGGTTCCTGTGATTGTTGATGCTAGCATTCTTCTCGTTTGTCGTTATGTTATGGTTGTATTTGTCGTGCTTTGCTCCTACGCTGGAAGTTCTTCTGCTGGTATGATCTTCTTGCAGTTCCAGTACTTGAGTACTATTGCTAGTAGCTTTTGTTTGTTATGATTAGGGGCCGTCTGAGTGGTCAAAGGTGTTTTTTTTTTATTTGATTATGGATTGTAGTTTAGGTTTAGTTTTTGTTTTAATAGTTTTTTGTTTGGGCCTCCTATGCTCCATGAAAGTGTTCATGGTTTGCCATGGGATGGTTTCTGTTTCATTTTTGTGGTGGCTATACAATTTACCTTTTTCAAAAAAAATATGTGTCATCAGCATTACTCTTTGTTGTATGTCAGAGAGGTTATTGATCGGTTTTTTTCTGATATGTGTGGGTACGTCAAATTGTTTGTCGCTACCTAAAGCAAATAAGCGCTATGACGTAAAAAAAGTCATTCAAGGATGGTAGTCAGCAATCGATAAAGATACGAACCTATGCGCGCTAAGATTACAGTTATAGGCTTTAGCCTGTTGCAACAAGAGCGAAGACAAAATGAAAAGTATGATATGAAGAAAATATGAAGAAGCGCTCTTTTTTCAAAACATATTGTGTCCAATTGATCTGTCGAAAAATCTGCCTATGTGTAGAAACTGCTGGGTGAGTTTAGTTGTAGGGATTGGATAGTGTGATCGGCGACTCAAACCTAGCGATACATGTGGGTTTGGAGAGTAACATGTAGTTGAGGGTTTGCATTGGCTTGTTTATTAAGCATATGGTTTATTTGGTCTAAATTTTGATACATAGCTATCCTTCGATTATGTATGATCACACAAAAGATCGAATCAATAATATATTATCTTTTTGTATTTTACTATTTTAGTGTGTATAGCAGTTTCCCTTTATCAAAGATTTGTTCTTTCATACCCGGTGTTGATATTAATGATAACAACACAAATCTGGGACACAGAGTGCTAGTTACATAGAAATCATAAGAATAAACAATTTTCAAAACGGCAACGATGTGTGTTAGATCGTTAGATCATGTCCTATGACCATTTACATTGATTCTATGCATTTGAAGGTCATGTCAAATGTCTCTGAGACTGTAAACATGTTTAGTATATGGCTAAGTTTAAACATGTATATGATGTGTGGATAGGATATGAACTAGTTTGACAAAGCTTAACGGGATGAAGATAGAAGATCTCTCCTAGAAATTTTGTTAGGTATTTGGCATTTCTTCACCTCTGATATAACAAATATCAGATTAGTGTGTATAAGGATCTATAGAATTGATTTGTATCATTTTTAGGTTGAGTTCTATTTTCTGCATTCTTTCGTACATCTCAAATCTTTCTCATTTATCAACTCTTGATGGACTTGGGGAGTGATTTAATTGGGGTGTTGGTGTGGGGGGGTTGGAGGGGGGTGTGTTGGTGGGGGATGTGTAGGGGGGAACCCTAGTGTCATGGGTTGTATATGGGATTTAGAGACATTATGTTTTTTTTATTTAAATACGTGTATAATTTATATTTTTTTATGTTTTATAAGTTATGTTATAAAGTATTATCGAAATCATATGAAGAAAATAGATTTATATCTTTTATATATCATATGAACTTGAGGATAATTAGTAATTTTTTTCTTTTGATTTACATGTTTGTCTAACGTGAGAACATTGTGAAACCGACTAACTCACCGAGAAAAATACTAGTTTTGTTTAAGTAGCCCGAATCGCGGTTCATTTAGTGAACCTCCGAGGCCAAAAGGAAGGTGTATTCTTACTGTTGGTATTGCAGATGATATTATATTACGTTTCTCTCGTCTCCTCAAAATGAATTGCCATGGCTTGATAGTAGTCTAACCAAACACGATGATATACTGGTCAAATCGACTCCTGGTGATCTAAGGTGTGTGTTTACGATTCCAGGATTGATTCATCTAATAATCGTTGATTCTACGCGAATACCGATTAATAGGATAGGGTAAATTGAGCGCAGAACCGGCCATAAATTAGTACTTTTTATATTTCGTTGGAATCTGAAGAGCTAGGGCTAACAACTTAACATGTTGATGTAAATAGGAAAGTCAGATTGAACTGATAGTGAACGGGCACTCAGGAAAGATCAGAGACGGACCTGAAAAGTTATGCTAAAACTCCAAAATTCCAAAAAGTTCTCATAAAAAATCATCGAATATGTAAATAAATCCTAAGAGAGGATTGGCATTTCCATCACTGCCCCATTTGTTAAATTGATCTTCTCCTCGTTTCCAAATAGCTGTCTGGAAACGGGTATGTTTTTTTTTGGGATGTCGTGGCGCCTGAAGCACGGATTATTCTGAGCCCCTTAGTTATCCTTCGCTTTTTTGAATATTAAGGGTCTGTTTCTTTGCACTTGTTAAGAGTCTTGTGTGCGCTCCTAGGTGAAACGCAAAATGACCGTTCTTCAATTGACTTTGTCTCTGTGACCATCACCTCCTGGTTGACCTTTTAGTCTTTTTTTTTCTCATCGCTTGTGTTGATGTTAAATATTTTGTTTGTGTATATTTGTGTTATATAATATCTTGATGTAATATATATGAATAGATGTTTTTAATGTATGTTTTTCATTCGTGAGTAATTTCGATCAGTATACATACACAAATCAAAAAAAAAAAAAAGTACTGAATTGATAGGTTCAAAGTTAATAGAAGAAAGATCGTGTAAAAAGTCTAAATGATGGGATTCAATTCATTTGGGCGGAAGGGAGTATGTTTTATGGATTATGAGTTTTGCCTACATAGGATGAGTGTGAGCTAAGCTTTATACTAATAATTTAGGATCCGGATGTCATACTTTGTGTTAAAACATAGTAAAAGAGTTTTAGCTTCGCTTAATCGATTTGGAAATGAGCATCAAGTTGAGATTATCAAAAGCTGTGTCAATATTGTATAGATGATTTAGAAAACTAAAACTCAAATAGTATTGATGTTTTCGGTGCCCCCTCTCATATATTGGGACGGAGGGAGTATGTTTTATGATTATAGTTGCATGAGTGTGTCAGCTATACTTAGGATTCATGGTCATACTTTGTGTTTAAACATGTAAAATTTTAGCTTCGCAATCGAATTTAAAAGCATCAAGTTGAGATATCAAAAGCGTCAATATTTATAGAATATAGAAAACTAAAAACTCAAATAAGTATTATGTTTCGTGCATATAATATGTTTTGGTCAAATAAAGATTTACCTATTGTATATCTTCAATATATATACAAATGTAAAAAGAGTTTTACCAATTTTCCGTCATCAACATTTTTTAAGATATAAAAGTGGCTTAGATAGTTGTATATGACTTATAGGCATACACACATGTCAGTGTAATAAAGACATTTTGTGAAATATAAATGTTAAAATTTTAGTACGTATTAAACCAAAAGAAAAAAATGCAATTCTTCCGATCTCATCAATGAATAGCTAGAAAACTTTTTTTCTTTTTTATGATATTTTATGTGCTTCGGTTTTTTTTTTTGTACAATATGATTTCAGGCCGACAATGAAAAATCCACTAAAAAGTCGTCGGGTAGATTTAGGATGTGATTAGATACTGTTAAATCTTTGTTTTGAAGTAAAAAATTATTTACATTTGTTGTATTTTAAAATATAAAATCTAGGGGTATAAAGTTTAAGGGGTTATTTGTTTATTTTTTTAAGTTATAATAAAACTTGTAAATTTATAAATTTACACTTAACTCCATATGATTTATTTAAAATTAAAAACCACTAAAGTTCTATTAATTACCTCATCTTTTAAGTTTTTTTTTCATAAATTTGACACATATATTTTTATGTATTTTTTTCACCATTATATTTATCCACCAAAAAATTTCAATTTTGACCAAATTGATTCAATTTTGATTTTTTATTGACCAATCAGATCGCACGATTTTGCCTACGTGGCAAAATCAAGCATTTTGATTGATTCAAATTTTTTTCTCATAAGATTCAATTTGATAGAAAACTACGAAATAATATAATTTTTTTATTATATAAAAGATATTTAAATTGAACAATTACTGATGAAATATGAGAAATGCTAATTAAACAAGTTGGCTTATTGCCTGCGCGTTGCGGCGGGGCTGTTTAGTAGTCGACGCATGTTTTTTTTATTGTATTAACGTTTTATACCAAAACGACTATTATAACTCGTCACATAGTGGTTGAACTTGTAAGAATAATGAGGTCTTAAGCATTTATACACAGTACGGTATACATAACGTGATTTAAAGTACACATTGTGTATAATATCTTCGGTCTCAATAGTTACATACACTTTCGTTGGCTATTAACTTATGTGTATACACATGATATACAAAATTAAAATTTTCATAACAAATTACATTAACTTTATTTATGAACCGGGCAAATTAAAACTGTATATCTTTAGAAATTCATTATAATTTTATCTAGGGTGTAGATGTGCATCATGGGCTCAATTTGTCTCTGCCTCTAACAAAAATATAGATCTTATGTAGTCAAAGAAATCAAAGTAGAAATTTACGCAAAGCCCCCGATCAAAAACCCGCATAAAATATTCGTTGAGGCAGTAAAGTTATTTATAAAAGAATGATACATTTTTGCATCAAGAGAAGCATTAAACTTACAATTTGAACTTCGCCACCATGGTGTACAGCAGCATGTATACAACAACGCATGAGCTCCAACGAAGGATTGTCGATTTGGCTCTTGCCATTGCTTCAAGAAGTTACCATTCCATGTCTGTCTAACCAAAGTCCAAGACTGTATATGCAAAGGATATTGCATTAGATATACGCTTTTCTTCACCAAGATGATTAAATTTATGTTTTTTACAACAACAATAATAAAATTAACCTATCTACTTCTCGTCCTCCATTGAGAACACCTTCTGTAACATGCAATCTAGCGCCAACAAAGACCTGATGACCAAAAATAATAAAAAAAATTCAGGAGTTGGAATATAAATTAGGGTACTAACATTAAAGACCTGGGGCATATAGACCATAACAACCCAAAAATCAAAGATAGTGAGGAAGTATTAGTCAATATAATTAATGTCATTTATTATGACCATAATAGGCGTGCCTTATTCTTTGTATGATTATATTATCCTTATCATAATTTGGTGTAGATGAGTTGTAGGTCTTATCTTTGGCTCAAGCCTTTTCCTTGTAACCTATATATACTGTATGTTTTTATGATGTATACTGTTGAGCAGCATTAGTCTTGTGAGCCACATATTGGGCTAGAGAATAGGTGAAAGCCATAAGAACAATCTTTTTTTCTTTTTTTTTCGATGAACAGTACCCGACGATGAACAGTTCTTGCCGGTGAATAGTGACGCTGATAAACAGTAAAAAAATTTTAATTTTTTTTTGATTTGGTGAAAAAAATAAAAAAATAAAAAAAATTTAGTTACTGTGAGGTAGAGAAAGAATAAGGGAGGGGACGACTGAGATGAGAGATTTTAAGAGTGGATCGATACTGGCTGTGATACCATATTGAAGGGTAATTGGTTTTCCTTGATTATTTTCACAAAAAACATACAGTATATATAGGTTACAAGGAAAAGGCTTGAGCCAAAGATAAGACCTACAACTCATCTACACCAAATTATGATAAGGATAATATAATCATACCAAGAATAGGACACGCCTATTATGGTCATAATAAATGACATTAATTATATTGACTAATAGGAAGAACTCTTCCTCATAACAAAATGAAAAAAAACACAAGCATAATTGCTTGCACATTCAATACTGGTGTCTGTTATGACCATTCGAGTTATATTTTTTTAAAACTAACGGGTCAAATGGGTAACATTTGTGAGAGTATTTGAAATATGGAATGTCATATGGGTTGAGTTGGTCTCACGTGGATTGTATGTGAATGCTTACAACCTATTGAATCACTTTAGGAGAAAACATATTAATGTTATAAAAGTTGTCATCAATATTTACTCAGAATTCTTAGATTTAAAGAAAGAACAAATAGTTGATTTGAGGCCAGCCAATTGCAACACCTTCAAATTTCACGGCTTTAATTTCATGGCGTAGGGTGATGGGGGTGCAGGTGTTAGGTAGATTAACTTTCCGAAGAATGCATTTCATTAAAAAAATATTACTTACCGCGGCATGTTGGTACCTTGGTGAAGGTGAAACTCTAGGTGCGAGTGTCCATGAATCAGTTGCGGGTCTGGGCCATCTCTATTTCATGGTACGAAGGCTTCAGACGTGCTAAAAAAGTAAAAGCGGCCAAGTTATGTTGTAAACATGTACCTGCTCCAGCATGATAAGTCTGATTCATCTCATGTATGAAATATGAGAAATGCTAATTAAACAAGTTGGCTTATTGCCCGCGCGTTGCGGCGGGGCTGTTTAGTAGTCGACGCATGTTTTTTTATTGTATTCACGTTTTATACCAAAACGACTATTATAACTCGTCACATAGTGGTTGAACTTGTAAGAATAATGAGGTCTTAAGCTTTTATACATAGTACGGTATACATAACGTGATTTAAAGTACACATTGTGTATAATATCTTCGGTCTCAATAGTTACATACACTTTCGTTGGCTATTAGCTTATGTGTATACACATGATATACAAAATTAAAATTTTCATAACAAATTACTCCCACCCTCCACATGTTCACACACTAACTTATGTGTATACACATGATATACAAAATTAAAATTTTCATAACAAATTACATTAACTTTATTTATGAACCGGGCAAATTAAAACTGTATATCTTTAGAAATTCATTATAATTTTATCTAGGGTGTAGATGTGCATCATGGGCTCAATTTATCTCTGCCTCTAACAAAAATATAGATCTTCTGCAGTCAAAGAAATCAAAGTAGAAATTTACGCAAAGCCCCCGAACAAAACCCGCATAAAATATTCGTTGAGGCAGTAAAGTTATTTATAAAAGAATGATACATTTTTGCATCAAGAGAAGCATTAAACTTACAATTTGAACTTCGCCACCATGGTGTACAGCAGCATGTATACAACAACGCATGAGCTCCAACGAAGGATCGTCGATTTGGCTCTTGCTATTGCTTTAAGAAGTTACCATTCCATGTCTGTCTAACCAAAGTCCAAGACTGTATATGCAAAGGATATTGCCTTAGATATACGCTTTTCTTCACCAAGATGATTAAATTTATGTTTTTTTACAGCAACAATAATAAAATTAACCTATCTACTTCTCGTCCTCCATTGAGAACACCTTCTGTAACATGCAATCTAGCGCCAACAAAGACCTAATGACCAAAAATAATAAAAAAAATTCAGGAGTAGGAATATAAATTAGGGTACTGACATTAAATACCTGGGGCATATAGACCATAACAACCCAAAAATCAAAGATAGTGAGGAAGTATTAGTCAATATAATTAATGTCATTTATTATGACCATAATATGCGTGTCCTATTCTTGGTATGATTATATTATCCTTATCATAATTTGGTGTAGATGAGTTGTAGGTCTTATCTTTGGCTCAAGCCTTTTCCTTGTAACCTATATATACTGTATGTTTTTGTGATGTATACTGTTGAGCAACATTAGTCTTGTGAGCCACATATTGGGCTAGGAAATAGGTGAAAGCCATAAGAACAATCTTTTTTTTCTTTTCTTTTTGATGAACAGTACCCGACGATGAACAGTTCTTGCCGATGAATAGTGACGCTGATAAACAGTAATTTTTAAAAAATATTTTTTTGATTTGGTGAAAAAAAATAAAAAAATAAAAATAAATTAGTGACTGTGAGGTAGAGAAAGAATAGGGGAGGGGACGACTGAGATGAGAGATTTTAAGAGTGGATCGATACTGGCTGTGATACCATATGTAACACCCCGCCTTACTCAGACCACAATATTGTCCGCTTTGCCCGCAGGCTCACGGCTTTGTTTTTGTGGCCCTCGTGTGAGACTTCCCGGTAGGTCACCCATACCAGTACTACTCTCACACGAGCACACTTAACTGCTAGTTCCTAGGAACCCCACTCGCAGTAGACCACAAAACGCGTTGTGTCATTGTAGACCACAAGAATATGACACGCCTATTATGGTCATAATAAATGACATTAATTATATTGACTAATAGGAAGAACTCTTCCTGATAACAAAAGGAAAAAAAACACAAGCATAATTGCTTGCACATTCAATACTGGTGCCTGTTATGACCATTCGAGTTATATTTTTTAAAACTAACGGGTCAAATGGGTAACATTTGTGAGAGTATTTGAAATATGGAATGTCATATGGGTTGAGTTGGTCTCACGTGGATTGTATGTGAATGCTTACAACCTATTGAATCACTTTAGGAGAAAACATATTAGCGTTATAAAAGTTGTCATCAATATTTACTCAGAATTCTTAGATTTAAAGAAAGAACAAATAGTTGATTGGAGGCCAGCCAATTGCAACACCTTCAAATTTCACGGCTTTAATTTCATGGCGTAGGGTGATGGGGTGCGGGTGTTAGGTAGATTAACTTTCCGAAGAATGCATTTCATTAAAAAAATATTACTTACCGCGGCATGTTGGTACCTTGGTGAAGGTGAAACTCTAGGTGCGAGTGTCCATGAATCAGTTGCGGGTCTGGGCCATCTCTATTTCATGGTACGAAGGCTTCAGACGTGCTAAAAAAGTAAAAGCGGCCAAGTTATGTTGTAAACATGTACCTGCTCCAGCATGATAAGTCTGATTCATCTCATGTATAAAATTAAAAAAAACGTTACATTAATTTTTAAATATCAGCAACTTAATATTGAACGACAATAGCCAAACGCCTTTTATGGTACCGGGAAGAAAATACAATTTACAATTCTATTACCTTATCAACTGGCACCAATTCAGATGAGATGCTTATAGTAAAAAAGACACGTTAAAGCAGTACTATGCGTTCAATTTGTATCCTAGCATGAAGTGGCAATGCAGCAACCTGGTATGTTGAGCGCGCAGGAGCCGGTGCAGAAGGGAAATATGCAAGACACGGTTTTTAGCACAGATCTCGTTAACTTTCTTGAACTCCTTCAAATCAGCCAACCTGAAACCACATAAGCGTAGTGGTTAGACGTGTTTATGCTATTCTAAAGCTGTGACTATAAGACAATCATTGGTTCAAATGTTTTTTGAATCCTAATTATTTAAGAAACAAATAAATGATGTATATAACATGTGCAAGCATCCTTCTGATTCGATGGGTTAATTATCCATTCAAGGTCGGTGTCGTGAACACAGTACTTCCGGTCTATAGCTGTATATGGTTGTAGGTGGCAGATTCAGCCAATTTACTTATCAATAGGTTCATTTGGGTTGTTTTGTGCATCTGTGATGAGGTGTTATTTTATACACTTTTTTGGAGCCATTTAACCCCCTAAATTATGCAAATATGCCTAGATTATGTGCTTAATCATTTGTTTTCAGGTTTTTAGCACTTGGATGCATTTGGAGGAAATACACGTGACTTGGGCTTATTTGGAGAAGAAACGGACAAGATTACGACTCTACACCAAGAATCATGAAGAATTGTGCATACAAAGCGTGGAGACGGCATCACCATCATAAAGCGACGGCGTCAGGATCTTTATCGTGAGGGCGTCCGAGATCAAGGGACGGCGTCATGACGTGGCCGACTTAAAGAGGATCTAGAATCATCCACGTGGCGACGGCGTCACGACTTCAAAGCGACGCCGTCACACCGTTTTTACTATATATACAAAACCGATTTTAGGGTTTTAAGTGTGTAACTTTGTATAACTTTTGGGAGACGAACCCTAGTCATTCTAGCAGCTTTTTAGGTCGTTTTTAGGGCCTCAAAACCCTATTGTAACTACCTTCAATCCATGTTTTAATCAAGTAAGATTATTTATCATTAATCATTTAATATGTCTATGTGTTGTTTGATTGATTTATGTTCTTGCTTTCTTTATAACATGTTAGGCTAAACCCTCCTTTGTATTTACTTATGATTGCATGAAACTTAGGTTGTAGATCCTTTTAATGTTGCTTCTTGTTGATGGATGTGCGCGTTAGGCTCTAGAAAACTAGCCATAAGATATTAAATTGGCATAGACGTTTAGGGAAACGCGAGTGTGTAGAAAGGATACCATCGGTAACAGTCTTCATACTACCTTGCCCCTAATATGGTTGATCTCTCTTAAGATATTTCACATGCATTTAATATACTCTTAGGGGCCTTGTAATAGTCTTCATACTACCTTACTTGTGTGTTGCCTTAACGAAATATTAAATAGACGACGGGTTCGTGTAATTGACTTAGGAAATACTTACACAAATCATCATAAGTGTGGCAAAGCAACATATATAGGAGAAGCAATCTGAGGAGTAGTGCATGACTAGGTAAATACATCTTTTTATCATAAAGTTATCATCAGTAGTTTAGATTATATTTAGTTTAATTAGCTAAAACAAATCAACCTATCAAAACCATGATATTTACCTGCTTTCTTAAAAATATAAAAACACAAAAAGAATCTTCTCTCAACCCCTTAGAATTCTGTTAGACCGTGTTCGAGCCTTCCCAACCTATTCCCCTAGAGAACGATAACAACCCCCCGAGTCTTTCCTTACTACACTACAACGGTTAGGTACTCTACCTAGGAGATTGTAAAGCTTCATGTGAAGTCTTCACAACCTCCACACCAATCTACATCTCAACTGGGTTGCAAAAAACTAATGAAAAAGTGGTAATGGGTTAAATGGGTTGTAAATCGCTCAAGTGTAAAAGGTTGTGTCAATTATAAACTTGACCCACTACCACACAACCCTCATATATGCAAGGGTGTTAAGCTGTTGGAAGGCAGTTAAAATAAGCTAATCCCAACACCCCTTAATCACCCCTATCTTTCCCAAAATTGTAACATACATAAAAGCAGCAAACCGAGAGCAAAACAAAATTTTAATAGAAAGTGCTTATTCAAGGTTACAAAATTTCATGGATGGGTGTTTGGGATTGCTTAACATACCTAATGATGGTCTTCATAGTTACATCTCCAATTAACACCAATAAAGTTAAAAACTCACACCACAAATAATCGAAACCATCAACCACCCTTTGATTTTAACCCAACTGTGACATGTTCATGCCTGGAACAGGGATTCGATAGGAGGGCGGTGCAATTTTAGGGATGGGGCGAAGATAGTTCTTGAGACGATGGAATTTTGTAAAGAATAAGAAAAAAAGAACGGATTGGACCCAACTAATTAGGCCAAAGGAAGCTCAACTACAAAACGACACATGTGAGTGTCGTTTTTGTACTGATCTTTAGTATATCTTCTAATTGCTACATGAAATAATATCATATCATGTTCTTTGTGCACATATTCTTTACTTTGTATGTGCGTATACTTATACGAGAGGTGTGTAAGTAAATTAAGGAAGAAAGGAAATTAACTAGGGATAATTACATATATATCCTTACTAAGGTTCAATATTACATCAATGTCCTTCTCACTTTTGTAATTACGTTAATATCCTTCCGAAACTTTGGTAATTACATCAATATCCTTCCCACTTTTGTAATTACGTCAATATCCTTCTCAAACTTTTGAATTCACATGTATATCCAAAAATCAACATGTTTTTTCATCTCTTGAGGCCAAAAAGTATATATGAAAAATATAATTATGATCAATATAGGAGATAGACAAAAAATATATAATAGTTTCAAAATATAAAAGGTAATTTATAATGTATTTATTGTGCATTAAATACATTATTATTTTAAATATAGAAATAATATGTTATTTAAGTTAATTTGTATGTATATTTATTATGCATTAAATACATAATTATTTTAAATATGTAAATAATAAATTATTTAAATTGGCTTAAACATTGCCCAGTGGGCATTGTTTAGCAAAACCCTAATTATAATTATGATTTAATTTATTTTTGAATATATATGAGAATTTAAAAGTTTGTGAAGGATATTGATGTAATTACAAATGTTTGGAAAAGACATTGATGTAATTACAAAACTGAGAAGGATATTTATGTAATATTAATCTTCAAGAAGGATATACATGTAATTCTCCCATTTAACTAATATACCATCCAAATTATATTTATTTTCAAGTTATTATTTGAACAATAATAACCTCGTTTAGTTAGAGAAAAAATTTCTTAATTTTGTGTTTTTAAATTTGTAAAAAAGGAGGAAATTTATTTTTCACAAAACAAAGAAAACGCGTTCATGTGATATTGTTTTTCATTCTCAAGAAAACAGGGGGGTTACAAAGAAAAAAAATGTGTTTTGTAGTTTTCCTTGTTAAGTTGGAAAATGCATGTTTTGTGTTTTGTAAAGAATTTTGTTAGAAAACAATGATTTGAGCGTGATCTCTGTTTTTCTTGTTTTCCACAAAACATTTTGTGGAAAACAAGGATGTTTTTCCCTAACTAAACGCACCCATATATTCTGACATTATACTGTATACATTAGTATACTAAGAAAACTCAAAACCCCACCTGTGGCGATTTGGTGGTTACTAAAAAACCTAAAACCCTAACTTCTAACCCAGATCGTTGCTTAATACTACATCAATTCCTGATCTTGGTTTATGATTCTACACTTGTATTGATCATACATGATTACTCGATCGTGTCTTCTTAAGTTTCGATAGGGTTTTTTAGGGTTTGTTTTATTTTTTCCAACTCGTTTTTGTTTTTGGATCTTTGATCGATTACCAAATGTATCTGATATGTTTTGTGTGTTTTATTCATCATCACTCCTATTTAGGGATTAATTGGTGGTTTGCTTATTCATTTTATAAACCCTAATTCATTAGGGTTTTACTTATTCTAAGGTTTGTTCGGTTTTGTGGTATTGCTGCTGTGTTTCGTGGCTGGTAGTAAAGCAGTTCGTGTGTAGGGTTTGAATGTGTTAGGAATGGAGCGAGGTACTTTGAGTCAAAAAGGGAGTAGGGGTGGGAGAGGTGTTAAAGAGAAGAATCAGAATTAAGCTTTGAATAATGAGGCAACCAAGGATGATGTCGTACCATCTGCTACTATTGCTTCTGGGAATAATAATGGTACGCAAGATGAGAATGTGGGACAATGTTCGTATATCGCTCCTCTAAACGAAGGTAATGTTTCGATTAATACTAATGATTTTAGTTCAAGTTTATCGAGGCATACTTCGTATGCCAACTTAGTTACTGGAGAACCAACTAGGAATGTGTCGCCTACTACTAGAAAAACTATGAATTTCCGCACTTTAATTACACCGGCAGGAAACGGGCCTGATGTAGCTGTCCCTTTGGAGTCTATATGTGTACTATTTGTGTTGAGTATGAGTGGAAACCTCCAAGGTGTTCCAGTTGCAAGGTGTTTGATCATGTTCTAGATGAGTGTCCTAAGAATATAGGCTCGGTTGTGGTGAAGAATGTGAAGACTCTTAGACAAGCTGCTAGAGGTGTCTAGGTTGGTCTATAGGTAGGTTTTAAGCCTACTAAACAAGTTTACAAACCTGTCTCTAATAAGATTAGTGCTAGTACTAGTGCTAAAAAGAAGCAAGCTAAATTGTCTAGCCAAAAGGTAAGTAATTCAAACCCATTTGTTGCTCTTTTCTGTTAAAGATGATGATGATTTGGGTACGAATGGTGGGAATTTAAAGTCGGCTAGGAAGGGATCTTTGAATGTGGCGCATGGTAGTTCTAGTAATACTCATATTATAGAAAAGATTGATAAGATAGAACGCCAAATTCTTGATGGAAAACTTACATTTGTGAATGATGACGAGAAGCCATTATATAAGGCTCTTACTAAGGATAATGAGGAAAGTGAGAGTGAAGTAGAAGTAGTGTTGAATGAAACCGCAAGGTGGAAGTGATAGAGGTTATGGTACTAATAGCCTGTTGGAACAATGGAGGGAAACAAAACGGGATGATGACTACGACCCATATGATGACGATTTGTTGGAAAGTTATGATATGTCTGAAGACGTTCAGGCTATTTGTGATGATTTTGATATCACGGTCCGTGGTCGAAAAAAAGAAGAAATATATTATTTTGATGCGTTGAATCAATTGTAATCTAGTTATAGTAGTATCCTCCTTTGGAGTAGTTGTGCTTGTTATGTTCGTTTTATGCCTATGTAACGGGATGAGGTGTGGGATTCACCCACATCCTTTGTACTGAATTGTTTTTTTGAGTAATACATTTACCATGTAGACCCTTTACCCAAAAAAATACATTAGTATATGATGTTGTGGTTTGGAATTGGGTACATTGATTGACACCAATTAATATATATCATTCATTGGCATAATGATACATATCAACGGATAAGCGAGGGCTGAGAATAACTTCAAGTGGGAAATCTTTTATGTCGTTTAATCCAATGCTTTTACTCATATCAACTGGATCATTTGATGGCTTGGATAGCTCAAATTCTTGTATTAAACTAGCTAACGTAAAATGCAGAAGTTTGAGTGCGAAAGACGCACAAATGCACTTTCTTATACCACTACCAAATGAAATAAATTCATATTGTTGACCCTTGTAGTCCATATCCCCGTCGCTTGTCAAGAACCTTTCTGGTCGAAATTTGTTAGGATCCGACCAAACATTAGGATCACGATGTAATTTCCAAACGTTTACCATCAAGCGAGTGCCTTTTGGAATGTTGTAGCCAGCTACAACGCAGTCATCCATGGACTCGTGAGTACCTGGGATGGGCGAGGGTGGGTATAAGCGCATTGTCTCTTTGATGATAGCTTGGAGGTAAACTAGGTTTGTTATATATGATTCTTCCACAAGTCTATCTCTTCCAACATGAACATCAAGTTCATCTTGAGCCATTTTCAGTGCTTTTGGATTATTGAGCGGTGCCGATAAAGCCCATGTTAAAGTCACATGTGTTTCAAGGCCTCCTGTGAGTATGGTCTGCGACATTGAAAATAATATGACATTTAAAATAGCGTAAATATGTCGTATTTTCTTACAACCAACCTGTTTTTGCCCAGAAGTTATATTATCTCATTTAAAAAAAAAATACTAGATAGGACATGAAGATTCAACTCTTTTTCAAAAATTGCTCAAGAGGGGGAGACCAATGAACATGCCTTTTGTCAGTTACTAAGTTACATTATCTTTACATCTTAAAGCCAACGAAATGATTAAAGTTTTGAGAAATTTTTTGGGTAAAAGGTTTTCTCAGTAAATTTATTACTCCAAAAAACAATTAAGTAAAATGGATGAGGGTGAATCCACATCTTCGCCTGTTACATAGGCAACCTACTTCCTTAAAGGAAGGTACACAAAGTGACTAGACTACAAATGACTCACTAATTTCAAGTAATCTATTTCTTCTTACGACCTCGTAACTTGATATCCAAATTATCACATATAGATTGAATATTTTCAAAAATTTCTTGGCCTTCATACATATCATCATCGTATGGGTCGTCGTAGTCGTAATCAACATTCTCATAAGTTTCCCTCTATTGTTCCAACAAACTATTAGTACCATAGTCAACCCTCTCTGAAGCCTGAAAACTTGTTATTTCATTATCAACTGGTTCAACTTCATCCTCACTATCATGATCACCCAGATAATCAACCTTTTTCAGAGGTTTACTCTCATCATCCACAAGTGTAATTTTCCCATCAATAATTAGTTTTTCAAGCTTACTAGATCCCACATTCCAGAATGAGGATCCACTAGAATTTGCCTCTTTACTAACCAAATTTGAAGTCCCCCATTTGTTCCTAAATTGACATCATTTTCAACCGAATTAAGCACATCAAATGGGTTTGGATTACTAACCTCTTTTCTAGATTCCGCATCTTTCTTCTTATTACCACTAGTGTTGATATTATTCTTTTTAGAAACAGGTCTATAAACTTGGTTGGTTGGTTTAAATCCCAACTTAGGACCAACCGAAACACCTCTAGGAGCTTGGCTAGGATTCTTTAAGTTCTTCGCCACATCCGAGCCTATTTTCTTGGGAAACTCATCTTGAACATGACCAAAAACCTTACAACACGCACACCTGAGAGGTTTTCACTCATACTCAACACAAATATTACACGTATAGAACCCCTCCCTAACAAGTTTAGGCATAGCCACCATGATAGTATCTTTCAACTCCACATCAACCCGAAGCTCAATCATTGCTCTAGCATGGCTTGATCTACTCCATGATTGCATGCACATGTCAGATGTATATGAGTCAAACATCAAAGAAGTACCAAGTTTAGTAGCAATGACACTCAAACCATCCTCGTTAAATGTCATCACAGGGACACCATGGAGTTTAACCTAAAACGGAACATTAACAACATTTTCTTTCAATAAATTCAAATCCGGATTCCACTTTTTTAGAATAAGCGGATTATTGCGAATAAACCACGAACCATTTTCAAGCATTGAATCCAAACCATCCATATAACTAAACTGAAAGAAGAATAACCCGGTAGACGAGTTAAGCATTCATTTAACCAGTCCATATTTACCTCAAGTGTTCCTAACATAGTTAGCAGCAACGGAGTAGGCCACCCGCTTTCCCAAAAAGAAACCATATGTTGTATTAACAAACCATTCACTGATAGCTCTAATAGACTCCAACGGGACAGCCACATCAGTCCTGTTACCCGCTGGTGTGATTAAAGTGCGAAAATTCACACTTTTCCTACTTGATTCACCGGTAAATAATAAGAAGTCATGAATTCGGATCAACAGTAGAACTAATCGGTGTCTGCCCCACATTCACATCTTTAGTATTCCCAGCAGTAACCACAGGCTCGTCCACAATAGGCGAGGATACCATGACAGTATCCTTTGCTGGATTATTAGCCGAGCTATGTTATTTTTCCTTTACACCTCTCCCTCCCCCACCCCCTTCTGACTCAAAAACCACGTTTCATACCTGACACATACAAACCCTAACAAAATACCAGTAGCAGATAACCTTAGGAATCACACTCAATCAGACAACCTAAAAATAATGTGAAATCAGTTAAAGCGATTACACGATCCAAACAACTAACAACCAAATCGATTTGTATATAATATGACTAATGAATTAAGAACTCAGTTGTAGCACCAAGAACAGTTTAAAGCAATGATATACACCAATACGAGTATTATAATATGAATCGAATATTACTTCTAAAGTCGATTAATAAAGTGCTCCTACCAATCTTAGCCAATAAGGTTCAAGAATGATAAAAACAATTTCAAAAAAAGAATGATAAAAACAATCTATACAAACCAATTAAAAATTAATATAAGGATTCACACCTTGGAGATCACGGTCAAATTTGGCAAAATAGTGTTGGGTAATCTTGATGAGTCATGTCGGGTCACATGTATGGTCATGGATCAGTATGTGGGTCTACCTGGTAATTGATGAAAGTCTTCAATAGGATTGAAACCGACACAAATAAAGGGCATTTATTTGGTTTAATTGCTTACTACTAATAACGGTTTTGTTATGCATTAATATTTATATTTATTAGTCTTTATTTACGTTTAATTGTATGTCAGTTTCATGTTTGTAGTATCCTTTGTTTAGCTACAAATTAATAGGAAATCATCAATAAGAATGTACTTGATGTGTTATAAAAGCTTTAAATTTATAATTCTAGTTTTATCCAAATTCCAACTAACACACGGGTAAAGTATAAACCCCCGTTTATAGTATAGGTTTAGGGTAAGACCAGGTCATTCCACGAGATTGGTAATTCATAGAAATGGTCGATTATATTACGAAATGGTATATCTATAGACTGTCACGATCTAAAGATAATTGATAACACAAATTCAAGATAATAAAACAATGTTTATTTGGGAGACAAGAGTAATGGAGGATAACTCAGAATGATGATAAGTTTATGAAATTTAGTATAATCAAAAGAATGAACGGGTAGTTTAATCAAAGGATTGTCTATTTAACATAACAAGAATCCTTTCGGCCTTTAATAATAATTATGAAAAATGCTTTAAAATTAGTTCACGTTTGGAAATAACAAATATGAACTTTCTCAACCAAGTTCGTTAGACATGAGGTTGAGCTTTAAACATTCATATATTTGGGATGATGAACATTTTATTAGCTAATCCTCACGAAGCTAATACCTAGTTGTCATAGACAAACAACTAGAAATCAAACATATAGCCGGAGTCTTTCAACCTATATCCAGACTAGTATGATGATCAAATGATGATCGATAATCCAAACATCTAAATATCAAATTCATATTTATCACTTAACCAAATATCATTAGTCATCCTAAATTAATCCATGTTACTCTATAAATCCCAAATAAACATGAATCAACTACTCCATATTCATGGAGGTAAAACACATAATAAGCATGTTAGATTCAGAAAACATAACATTCAAGGAGAGAAACATGTTTATACCGATTCCAATAGCAAATTATATTGATTATCAAGAGTTTTCCTTCGAACAATGACTCTAACAACCCAAAAATTCAACTCTAAACTATAAACAACTCTGTCACAGCCATTAATAGCTTGAATTACACCTTCTTAGATGATTAATACCTGGGAATTGTAATGAACTAAGAACAATTCCCCAAATTCTTCCTAACTATCTTATTCTCTTATGATGATGAGAGAATGGTTTTGAGATGATGATTTTAGAGCTGAATTCGTCCTCCTTTTATAGCCTTTGAGTGAGCATCAGTTGTGGGAAGAAGGCAAGCCAATGGTTGCATAATAATGGCAATCATTATGATTTTTGAGTAACTGAAGGTAAAGTGCGCCGCACTTGAGAAATTGTGCGCCGCACTTGGTGCATAATTAATTTGCATTTACTTCGTTGTGAAGTACGCCGCTCTTCTGCCTCGTTCATTAAATCGTCCTTAGATTCTCTTCTAGATCCTTCTCATAACGACCATTAGTGTATTTAACGAGATTTCTTTGCACGTTTAATCATTTTCTTCATTGTTGGTCCTGAAATGAATATTACACAACAAACAACCAAACTTTGCAATATTTCATGCGTTAACATATATATTTCATGTATTTTCGAGGGATATTTTATGTATATTTGGAGCGTTATCAAATCCCCCCATACTTAGCTTATTGCTTGCCCTCAAGCAATCAAAGCGAAAGATATTTCGTTTTAACAAAACAAATTAATGATCACAAGCATAGATAACGCGACAAAGCAACTCATGAATTTTTTTATAGACAGGATTCTTTTCACACTCGCTCATTTTAGTAAAATGGATAGTAAACGGAAGTCACTCATACGCGCAGTCATGAAATGTTCAAATTACCATAGGCTTGTACAAAAAACTAAATTTCACCGACATGGCGTAAGCACCAAACATAAACATCAAAAGAGGTAATTTATTTAGTGATATTATTTATTATTTGTTGAAAAAGGTTTGTAATAAAATCATAATCCACCTTATCCGTAATGTAACCAACTATTCCATCACATCATTCTCTTTTTCTCTTCTTTTTTTACCGATGGCTTTATTTTTGCCTTATTTCACTTTATCCTGGGGAAAACTTGTTTTCCCCCCATACTTAGGATAAGCACACTATTTCAACGATCTTAGAAGTTTGCAGCCTTCGCACTTCATCTAAACAGCAATACCGACATTTACTTTCTTTAATTCGTACGGATAAAATTTCAGATAATTTTATTAGAAATCTTTTTGAACAAAATTATTGTTTACTTATATTTATATTTTTATCACCTCTTAATCAGTAAAATGTTTATAACACGCGAACGTGTTCCTACTGCGGTCTCATAAAGATTTCAAGCACAAGTTCTAGAATTAACAAATCACCGGCACACTCATATAATTTTAAATCGATACCAATGCTCCAGAAAAGGCGACAAAACTACACATACACAGCCGTAACGACGGATGAGATATTTGCAATTGCTCACTCCTTAACTCGAGAAAGCTAAAGATAAAAATCATCTTAGGTATCAAAGATAGATACCTGAATTCTTAAAATCTAATACTCACAAATTTTTTTGGGTGGTATAAATATGCTAGTAATGTTATCAATCCATAGTCAGATTGCTTATATGTGATCAATAAAATGTTATTTTTCAAAAGATTTTCTTTTAACTTTTTTTAACTTTTCCAGTTTATCTCCCCCCATACTTAATATGAGCATTTTCCTCAATGTGAAAATATTATAGTAAAAGATAAAATGGGAAAGTAAAATAATACTTCTCAATTGTGATTGATATTCGGAATCTTTGGTTCACATCATTTCATCTTGTTGCAAATATAAACATTGCATAGCACACAAATAATAATAATAATCCTAATTTAATTATTAATAGAAGGTACGATAATATTGTTTTAATGCCAACAGAGACATTTTACACACCATAATAATAATAATAATAATAATAATAATGTTTAGAGAATTGTTTTTAAAACAACCGTGACTCGAAACATGCGGTCACATAACCAACTTGTGTCGTCTTGACACTACTCATCATCATCCTGCTGCTGATGTTGATACTGTGGTGGATACTGTGGTGGCGGAGGTGGGTATTGCTGATAATACTGGTTATACTGCGGCTGAGCATAACCAGGTGGGTTGTAGGTTCCCTGCAGTGGAACACTATAAACCTCAACCATATGCTCAAACACTCCCTGGTACCTGTCACAGTGATATAACTGCCTATACTCCATCCGCTCTATCGCCTCTTGGCGTATTTTCATCCTACCCATCCTATCATACAAATCCTGCATAGATTCTCTCGGAGGACTATGAATACCAACTCTCGGTACACCCGGCTATGGATCATCAGGAATAAGCTTACCCTCAGAGTTGATCAAATCTCTAAGTGTAGTCGTATCTAAATCTCTACAATAAATTGGACCACTCAAACTCCTTACCACATCCTCTGTCAACACCCTGCACTTCCTAGCAATCTTTGAGATAAACTGTCCATAACAAATTTGACTTTCCTTTTGAGTGCCAACTCCTTTCCTCTTCATCCATCTTGCCATGAACCAAGCTACATTCGCATACCTATTTTGGTGTCTAGCATCAAACATACTTAAGAGCCACAGATCATTTTTCTAAACCTTATCATACCCAGTCTTCCTCTGACACAAACCATAAGTGGTCATCTTGTGAATCACCCTCAAAATTTGGTTTTTGATAGTAGAAGTGTGACTCCTAGATAAACCAAGGTTTTCCTCTTGACTAATGCTTAACCAATAATCCTGAGCGTTAAAATGCTCATCACTACGCAAACCTCATTCAAAGTAAACATTAAAACCTTCCTCCTCAAGCTCAACCGCTTAATATAGTCTCAACCTTCGAGCAAATTCCAACAAGGTCAAACTGTGAGCACGTCCACCAAGTATAAACTTGATGATCTTCTTGGTTTGCAGTTCATCGTTAGCACAAACTTCGTCAAATTCATAAGTTAAATAAAACTCGTGGCAAAGCTCTACATAAATTGGTTCATTAATATTAAAAGCTCTAATCCAAGCCACCAAAGTAAATATCTCTTCATCCGATCCAGTTTCATCAACCTAATTCTTAACATGTCATCAATTTCTCCATCATAACCCATTTTGTTCAGCACATCCCAGTTCATGACACAAGGCGAGTAAATGTGTTTAGGAAGCAATTGGGTCAATCTAGTGTTGTACCTAGACTTTGCATCTCTGTTACATCCTTCCCATAGCAAAAACTCATGATGAACTTGTGGAAGCAATACTTCTTCCACGGTTTCATGTTGTCTAGAGCGTTTGGATCGTGATGATCCGGCCTCGTCATCATGTGTTCCCATAGTCTACACATCAAAAACAATCAACAATAAAGTGTATAGTTATGTTAGAAATGATTTGGTATAAATGGTCATGGTTTTGATGGTTTTTAAATCATTCTGTGACTTTCTGATGTAAGATGTGCGGTGTACTTCCCTGAAGTTTATAATTCTAGTTTTATCCATGTATGGTCATGGATCAGTATGTGGGTCAACCTGGTAATTGATGAAAGTCTTCAATGGAATTGAAACCGACACAAATAAAGGGCATTTATTTGGTTTAATTTCTCACTACTAATAACGGTTTTGTTATGCATTAATATTTATTTTTATTAGTCTTTATTTATGTTTAATTGTATGTCAGTTTCATGTTTGTAGTATCCTTTGTTTAGCTATAAATTGATAGGAAATCGTCAATAAGAATGTACTCAGTTTTCCCTTCTAATATACACACATTTGAAACCCATCTTGTTGTTTTTTAATTGGTGTTCTCTGGGGTTGTGTTCTTGGGGTAAAGGGATTAATTGCTACAAATAAAACTTACGATAAGGGATATTGTAAATCGGCAAAATCGCCAAACCTAAAGAGAGAACTAGGGGTTTATCTGATTCAGTTATTAGTTTTGGGTTATAAAAACAATCTATACAAATGAAGTTTTGAGAAATATTTAACTCTATATGGAACAAGGAGTACTTAGTGAGGAAAAAAATTAAATGAGATGTGGATTAGAAATATGAATTGGTAGTTTACTAGACATGTTGCCTTGGTAACTGTATCTTGGTGTCTTGCAAATTCATGTCTAGAAGCACATTCAAGAACAACAAGTAATATATCCATGAAATTAGCATTGCCTTCATGTTGATGCTCTTAAGACTCTCTTTGTTTTCGGTCCTCTTCTAGCCATCCCTCAAAGATATCCAAACAATCTATTTCTGGAAGGAAAAGAAACTACAAGATCGGATCTGTTGAAATCAGTAGAAAGAGTGAAGTCCAGATCCTGGCAAAGGGTAGGATGGGTGGGTAAAACATTAGGCATATGAACTCTAGGTTCTCCAGTAATATCATCCACAACAACTCTAGTCAACTCGCCCGGATCGGGCTCATATTCAAGAAAAATATCATCCTCTTCAGAGTCATAGCCGTCACTATCAATACCCGGTGGTATCGAGTCATCCATAACAAGAAATATATCGATCTCCTCAATAAGAGAGTCACTATCCTTCACGGGGATAGGAGATGAGGAGAAAGATTCGATCATGGCATCAGAAATTTCAGAATTAAGTTCTTCCGGAGGTCGAAGAGATGAATTATCATATAATAACTTCTTAATAAGACGAATATCTTCCTTCGGATCAAAGTTGGTTTCAGCAATTCCTAGTGGAATTGGATTGATAAGAGCGAGCTCACCGGCGAACTCCTCGAGAAGGAAATCAATCTTAGGGAAAGTTATCACGGTATCTTTATTAAGCAAAGATTTTATAAGATCAGATTCTACATTAAAGTGATGCGGATCTATCTTAGTGGAAATGATTTCTTCATCAAAAAGAGGGTTCGAATAAATTTTGAAATTTTCCTTCGGAACATCCTCAGAAAATGACTCATCATCACTAGAGGTATAATCATCATTAGAATCGAAGAGCGGATTAGAGAAAACCTCAGAATCATTGTTAAAATCAGGAGAATTATCACAAAAAGGCAAATCACACTCGCTTACGTAATCGGATAAATCCTCGGACTCACTTGGGGTTTGGACAAGGTCCTCAACACTAGACTTTATTACTTCGTCCGATTCCATTTCCGGAATGGTGTCAAGATGCTCATCCTCCGTTATGAGAGAGTCCGTAATTGGCGAGTCGGATGCGATTGCTATAGGGGAATTCTTATAATAATCTCTCATTTGAATAGAACACTCCTCGTCGTCATCATAGCAAATGGGAGGCTTCCAATATTGAGGACTAACTTGAGCCGCCTGCTCTTCTGCACTACGCTTTTCTTCTTCTCTCTGCTCTGCTTGCTTTTGCCGATGAATTTCAAACATTTTTAGCATCATTGTTTGCATACCCTTATAGTGCTCCTCGATTATTTCTGTGATACTTTTTTCTTTCGAAGGTTGATGAACGACGAGATATTGCGGGGGTTGATATTGGTCAAGACCCGAAGAATTATAGCAAGGAAAATCTTGATTCATTGGTTGACACTCAAAAGTCGCATGAGGACCCCCGCAATTATCACAACAAAGAAATTGTTGTTGAAAATTAGGTAAAGTTTGTGGAAAATTATTGTCAAAGTCTTGATTGTAACACGGGTTTGGATTAGAGATAAACGGAACTTGTGTTGGGCAATCGTAAGCAGCATTCCCACATGACTCAGAAGAGTAAGTTTGGGGTTGTGGAAGTGATTTGAAAAAATCATTGAAAGAAATCGGTTTTGAATCATTATCGAATGATTTTTCAGCTTCACCACAGCATATAGCACAAAGTTCATCCATATAATTCCTTTTACACCGCACACAAGTACATTGTCAACAATATAGACCACCAAACGGACCCCACACTTAAAACAACACCGTCGATTGTATGACGTCATGAGAATTAAACAAATGGGGATAAGAAGAATATTTTTAAAGGAATCTCTTTTTATTATTATTATTATT
>BQNB010051104.1:0-36929 GCA_026074375.1 Tanacetum coccineum
TGTGTCCGCTGTCCCAAACAGCCCATTCGGCCTGTTAAACCCACAACCAAACACACCCTAATTTGTTTTTCTATTAAAACCAAACACACCCTAATTTGTTTTTCTATTAAAACCAAACACGCCCCATGTGGGCTGTTAACCCAAACAGCCCCTTCATTATGGCTGTTAACCCACATCCAAACGCACCCTTAGTGAAATCTGCATAACCAAATACCCTCTTGTGCGGTGACAGCCCCAACCAACGCACCCCTTGGTGGCTGCCACCCAACCAAACGCCCCTACAGGCTAACGGCTGCCAACCCCGAAACCAAACACCCACTTTTGCTATAAACCATACACACCCCTTTTTGGTGAAAACCCAGCCAACAAACACCCCTTAGGGCGGTGGCTGCCACCCACAGCAACCCCGTGTGGTGGCTGCCACTGTCAAAACAAACACCCCGGCTGTTAATAAACCCAACGCACCCTATCTAGCAGTTCTGACCCGACACCCCCCCTCCCTTGGCTGTTATACATATCAAACAAACACCCCTATAACGGCGGCAGCCCGCCAAACGCGCCCCATAGTGGCGGCTGCCGCCCCCTTTCGGCTGCCAACTACAAACCCACGAACACCCCTAGCTGCTATAAACCACACGCACCCGCTGCGGTTCAAAACCCCGAGCCAAACGCACCCCTACCGGTGCAAAACCAAACCAACCGCACCCTTTTTATTTTTAAAACCCCACTGTCCCTTCCCTCCCCGGCTGTCCCGAGCCAAACCCGACAACCCGGCTACCCCGCAGCCAAAACAAACACTCCAGCTGTGGCGGCAGCCAACCAAACCTCCCTCGTCTGCTATTGATGTACCCACGACAAACGCACCCTAAATCTATGAATAATCACACGGACCAGACGCACCCTGCTGTGGTGGAACACCACAGTCAAACGAACACTCCTTTATGGCGGTGGCTGCCACCCACCGCAACCCATGGTGGTGGCTGCCACCCCAAACGAACACCCCCCCTTGCTGCACTAAACCAAACGCACCTTGCTACTATGAAAGCCCTAACCAACCGCACCCTCCTTGGTGCTTATCAAAACCACACGCACCCTAGGTGCGTGAACAGTAACCGACGCACCCTTGGGTGTTATAACAAAAAAAAACCAACGCACCCTACTGTGCGAATATTAGAACAAAACGCACCCTGGTGGTGCTTATATGATGATGATGATGACGGTGGTGCTTGGTTGGAGATGGGAGTGGTATAATGATGATGGTGGTGGCATGGCAGCGGCGTGGTGGTGACAGTGGGGTGGCGGTGGTGGCGAGTGGCGGAGAGTGGGTATGGGGGTCGGGTAGATCCGGTCACGAGGAGCCATTTTGGAGTTCGCCGGAAAAATCCGCCGGAAAACTTTTCTGGCGGCGGCGTGGTGGTGGTGGCCGGAGAAGATGACGGCTGGCCGGCGGTGGGGCGGTGGCCGGTTAATTGGGGAAGAAGGGAGAGAGAGAGATATTGTGTATGTGTATATATGAGATGTATAAATGAAATTTTAATATATAAATTTTATATATATATAAAACTTAAATATTAAAATGTAATATGTTTGATAGTTAAGGGTTTGTTTTGTAACTTTTTCATATACTTTTGTATAATAAGTCGGTTGGGATCTCGTTTGTGAGGAACCTTAACGGATGGATTTCAATCTTGAAAACTTGCAGGCCATTGTTTTCGCAATTCATTTTTATTTGTAAAAATTGGAGTATTTACTTGATAATGTTTCATAAATATTTTATACATTTAATAAAAATATCTGTTATTCATTTTTATGGCACCGGTTTTCGCCTTCCGTCAAAATAAAACTGGGATATTTCAAACCCGAGGTAAGTATTCGCGTTATCACATCGCTTTATTTAAAAATTGAAGACTAATTATTTAATCATTTTATATAAATAAATACTGATAATTATAAAATTAAAATTTAATTTATTTTTGTGTGTCCGCGTTGTAATGCTGTCCGTTTTTAAAAATGTTCCGTAAAATGTTTGCGGTGCTGTTTTAGCCCTTTTCGGCTCGTTTCCAGGTCTCGGGCAAAACTGAAAAGTTGTCAGGAACATCGTTTCACATCGAATTGCTTTAGGGTCCGAGCCGTGAAAACGTGATTTAGATGGTCGTTCTTATAAGTCAAGCCAGATCCTAAAAGTCAACGATTGAAATCGTCATTTAAAAATTCGAAAATTCTCGGATGTTACAGGAATGACCGCCAGGGTCAGGGTAATTACAACCAGCGCCAGCACAGGAGTCAGTCAACTCGGGATTTTAACCAGGGTCATGCTTCAGGTTCTGTAAGACAGAGGAGGTCTACTGAGACTTTGCCTCCTCCACCTCTTTGTACTACCTGTGGAAAGCCTCATCCGGGTGTTTGTTATAAGGCTACTGGGGGATGTTTTACTTGCGGGTCTACTCAACATAAGGTGAAGGATTGTCCCCAAGGGAAGCAGAAGCAGAGTATGCCAACGGATTTTGCTAGACTACCTCCTACTACAGGACGAGTTTATGCTACGACTCGTGATCAGGCGGCCAAGACTTCAGGTACTATTACCGGTACTCTATACATTGATGATTGATAAGTGCTTAATTACACATATCTTTTACCTCTAAAAACGAGCTTAAATGACCAAAAACAGACAAAAAACTTAAAATATGGACTACCTACACCATTAATTAGAACGCATATCATTTCAACCCAAAATGAAGAACATATGTTTATTGACCATGATATGTTTAACACTGCCCCGCTACGTTTTGATGATCGTATCGTCCTGCGAATTTAACTCCTACCATATGTATTCAGACTTTGATGTGATTCTTGGCATGGAATTTGTTTGGCTTCCTCTATACCGAGCCTAACCATTGACTGCTAGCTAGTACTTTGATCTTTGGTAACATTATCGCTAACTACTGAATTTGTTCATCTGGTTCTTCACCCGCTTAAGTCCCGTTAAGCCTCATCTACTGCTATGAAAGGCACGTACCTTTGATTTCTCATGGGTGCTAAGAGGTTTTTCCTTCCGGCTTCTGTTATGAAACCAATCTGTGGAGAGTCCTAATATTGAAAAATCTTCCGTGTTGTTCGTAGAATTTAACTAGATGGTTTTTTTTTTTTCTTCTTCTTTTTCCTCCCGAGAACTATCCTGACTTCCTCCGGCTAGAGAAGATGGAATTTGCATTTGAGTTTAATTTCCTCCGTCCAAACCTATCTCAAAGGTGTTAGCCTCAAAAATAATATTGAGTCAAACAATGAAGTTCGTTCATACTATTAGGTCTCCGGTTCCACTTAATTAATTATACGTTGTAATAGGCTACACGGGGTAAACGTGTCTTCTTAAATGTAATCTAACTAACCGGTCACGTGTATCCGGGCGAAGCCCCAAGTAATCCCGAGCCCGGCCCGTAGAAATAACCAAAGGCATGAAAGCACTCTTGGTATTTAAGTATAAATGACCCCTCTCCAAGTATGGAGAGGGTGTTGATTCCTTGTGTTCTTGTAATTCTAAAACATTTGTAAATTTGCAACATCATCCATCTTTTGCTTCTCTCGATTTTGCAAGTAATCATCCAACTCTCATTTCCTCTCTATCTTTCTCTCTCTAACTTCTCTCTAAATTCTTCCAATTCTTCTCATCTTATTTTCTTGTTCATCATAATGAAGTGAAAGTGATTTAAGGGTAACCTACATTTGGTATCATTCGCCTCGGGTGGGTTTAGTTTTTTTTTGGTATTTCGAGTTATTGCGTGTTTGTTATGTCGTGTTTGTAATTTTTTTTGTAGTTTCGGTTTGATAAGCTTAGATTTCGTTCGAGTTAGTGTTTGATAAGCTTCGTTTGTAATCGTGGTTACTTCGTGCGTGGCTAAGACAAACGCAAAGATCGAACTAGTTCTTATCTCACGGATCGAACAAGGGTTGTTCACTTTTGGATCGAACTAGTATTTTCTTTGAGGACCGAACAAGGGCTTTTTGGAAAGGATCGAACGAGCATCTTCTCCATAGGATCGAACGAGTGACTTTCCTCTTTGGATCGAACGAGTGGTTTTTCTGTTTTGATCGAACGAGTGATTCATTTTTGTTTGATCGAACGAGTTTCATTTTTGTTTGATCGAACGAGTGACAAACTCAAGGATCGAACGAGTGCAGTTTCTTCAAGGATCGAACGAGTGAAATCCTTCAAGGACCGAACGAGCTTATTTCATTCAACGATCGAACGAGTGGTGTGTTTGGTTCGAACAAGCTCATTCGAACTAGCTATAACCAATCGAACTAGGACCATCGAACTAGGACCATCGAACTAGGATAATCGATCGACACAAACCGAACTAGACAACCGAACTAACGAACCGAACAAGCATGAACCGAATTAGGTACTTTAAATAACAACCGAACTAGAACCGAATTAAGTCATTTTTGTTTTACGGTTTTTTCTTGATTTTGTAAAATCCCGTGAAAGATACGATTCTTCTCTCGGTTTAAATCCAAGAATTGTAAAATCCCGTGAACATTAATTGTACTCAATCCACAACAACAATAACTTTACCTGCTTAAGATCCTACAAATCCTTCTCACTTCATAATTCATCAATGACGACTCCAATTGCAACTTCCACAACTGACAGTCAAATGCACAACAACATAATGGCAGCAGGTTCAAGGGATCGTCCACCAATGCTTGCAACAGGACGATATGCACAATGGCGATCACGGTTCTTACGATACATTGATACAAGACCAAATGGTGATGCCTTACGAAAGTGCATTCTCACAGGTCCTTATATTCCAACAATGGTCACTACACCAGCTGTTCCAGCAACAGAGGATTCTCCAGAAATTCCTGCAAAAACATCAGTCGAGACAGTTCTGAATATGACTCCTGAGAACAAAGCTCATTATGAATCTGAAAAAGAAGCGATTCATTTGATATTGACTGGAATTGGAGATGAAATCTACTCAACTGTTGATGCATGTCAGACAGCTCAAGAAATGTGGGAAGCCATCGAGAGGTTACAACAAGGTGAATCACTCAATATTCAAGATGTCAAGACAAACTTATTTTGGGAGTTTGGTCAATTCACCTCTCACGATGGAGAAACAATTGAGTCTTACTACACAAGATTATACAAATGATGAATGATGATCAGAAACAAAATTGACAGTTGCAAAAGTTGCAAGTCAATGTTTAATTTCTTCAACAACGTTCAACCAGACATGGTCAAGATTTGTCACGATTGTAAGCAACAACACAGTGGATGAAGTTTCATATTCATAAGCCTCTTTGACATTCTGAAACAATACCAAAAGGAAAGTTAATGAACTCCGTGTTACTTGAAGGAATGGCCCAAGAATGCTAACCCATTAGAACTTGTTGCTCTGCTCAACAATGCAAGATCCTTATTAATCAAAACTCCAAAAACATCACAAATCATATGCACCAACATCCAAGCTTCCAATTCCAACCAGATCTCATGCAGCTACAAGATACTAAGGCAAAGAGATAGCCAATAATAACACCTCCATCTGAGTCAGCTTCTGGAAGAAGACAGTGAATGTCTATGAACAACGCTCAGAGGACAAAGATATGCAGAAGGAATTTGGCTCTTCCATTGCAAAGTACTTCAAGAAAACTCTACAAAACCCTACCAACAAACACCTCAGAACTTCCTCAAACCAAGAAACAAGAATGTGGATACTAATCCAAGATACAAGGATGACAATAGACCTGGACAGTTTGGGAAATCAGAGGGCATGTAAAATGTTGTTGGGGCTAGGAAAACTGTAGGTGGTCCAAGTAGTGCAACAGTCTGGGATACTGTGCTTTAATGCAAGGAAATTTGGTCATTATGTTAAGGAATGCAGAAAGCCAAAAGGCGTCAGGAATCCAGTATCACAAGGAAAAGATGTTGATGTGTAAACAAGCTGAGAAAGATGTTCAACTTCAAGCAGAGCAATCTGACTGGCTAGCAGACCCACGGAGAGGAAATTGATGAACATGAGTTGGAAGACATTTCAGTTACATGGCAAAGATCCAGGAGGTCTAATGCAGACTCAGGCACAGACCTGAGCCATTGGAACAGGTTACAATCGATACTGATATATGTGTTTGACAATGACATTCAACATTTTGACCAATCTGAATTCCATTAGGAACCCATGTGTAGTGGAAAGGGTGATAGTAATGTCATTCTTGATTCACTGGATATGTGTGATAATGATATTCATAATGACCAAAATGTTGTAGAATGTGTGATGAGCGTGTTGAACTTGCAAAATTTAATTGCTTAATTTAAGCTTGATGTCGATGAAAACAAAAAGATTCAAAAGCAATTAAAGAAAGCAAATGCAACATTGACTTAAGAATTAACTAAGTGCAAATCTATTCTTATGGAAACTAATAGAACTCTAGGGGAATCTAATAGTATTCGGGATAGTTGTTTAGTTGCACTTCAAAATAAACAGACTGAGTTTGAGAGGTACAAGGCATTTAATGATCGTATAGTTGACTATGACAAACTTGAACGTAAAGTAAATGAAACTATAGGACTATTAGCTCAAAAAGAAATTGACATAAAAGAAGGTTTAAAAGTTAAAGCCTACGAAATTTCTGTTGTCAAAGAGAAACATGATGAGTTAGTCAAACAGAGTCTTTTAACAAAGTCACATTACGAAGGTCTTGTCAAGGAGAAAACAAAGGTAATAACGGATTTGAAGCTTAAGGAAGAAAAAGATATTGACAAAATGATTTCAATGGAAAACCAGATAAAGTTTTTGAATGAAATTGTTTACAAACGGAGTCAATCAATCCAAACCATTCATATGTTAGCACCCAAATGCCCTACATTTAATGGAAGACCTACCTTTGCCAATCCAAGGTACCTCAAAAAGGCTCAAAATGAGATGCCATGTTTGTATGCACTCCTACATGACCAATTTGATCCTGCAAACAGACTCGTCCCCGATCGGGAAGACACTCTAACTCTTGATAACGAGAGTCGATCAAAATTGAATAAAGACTTCGTGAAACCTTTTGACTACACAAAGTTAAATAGTCTTTATGAAAATTTTAAACCCTAGACTCAGCATTATGAAATTCAGTTCGCACAGGCAAATGAAATAAGAAAGAAAATGTGGCAAAAATCATTTGTGAAAACAAAACCAAATATTTTCAAAAACATAGATTTCTTACCAGTGTTAAAATCAATAAGCAAAAGTAGACAAACATACAATGTCATGACGAATAACATTAATCATCTGAAAGAAATTGTTGATCAAGCGTGGGTAAAACATTCAAACGATCGCCGTCTTCATCTTCGATACCAACTATTCAAGATATGGAAATCCTAATTAAGAAATGTTTGATGCCCTGGCCCTTAAGACTCAGAATGAAAGTCTTCAGCGTTTATAACATGAACTTAAGCATAGAAATGCATGCAGTATGTAAAGTACTTAATCTCTTGAAGATGAACTTATTAACTTGAATCTTGATAAGGCAGAATTTTCCACATGTACTGATATGTCATTTGCAAGAATGTATGTCAAAAGATGTTATGTGTTCTTATTTGCTAACTTCATTATTTAGATGAGATCACTGAATTACAATGCTTATATCTTCATAAAGTTCCATGAATAGAGCTGTCTTGCATAAAAGCTTTCTGAACAAACTGATTTTGTAAGTAAAGAGATTTACACTGAGCTTTTACAGCGTTTTGCTAGATTAGAAAAACACTCAATTTCTCTTGAAATCGCTTTACAAGAATGTCAAGTACAACTGAAAAATGACACAGTTTGCAAAGAAAGGGCGTCCAATGTATTTCGAAAAGAACGTGAACAATATGTTGAAATACAAGATTTGAAAGCTCAAATGCAAGACAAGAACATGGCAATAAGTGAGTTGAAAAAACTCGTTGAAAAGTACAAGGGAAAATCTGTAGACACTAAGTTTGATAAACCATCTGTTGTTCGACAAACCAAATGCTCAAAGGATTCCAAAACCATTAGTTTTAGGAAAACCGGCTCCTTTTTCAGACTCTCTTGAGAGAAAATATTTTTCAAAGAAAAAGTCGGTTCCAAAAACTAATGAGTCAGAGGGTTTATCAAAACCAGTCACTCTACCTGAATTTACCTAAGACAGCAATGCAACCTGTAAAAAACACAAAAGTGATTAAACCCAGGCATGTATCGGCATTGCAATAGTACCAACAAACTAAGCATCCACAGTTGAATCGTACTTTTTAGGAATACTAATCCTCGCGCTTCTACATCTATAGGAAAGTAAGCATCACAAAACTAATGTTAGCAACCACGGAGCTAGGAGCAATCAAATGATAATAAGGTCGTTTCCATACACAGTCATAAGCGAACTTAAGAAGACTGAAGAGAAGACACCCTAGGATTCTAGTATTTCTAATAAAACAAAAGTCTGAAAACTGCGTGTAATGGACAGTTTAAATTCCAGATACTTTCGAATGCTAATGCTGTTTGTGCTTACTTGTGCGAAAATGTATGTTAATTCGAATCATGATGCGTGTTTTTCTAAATTCTTGAATGAACGTGAATGCTATACATATAGATGCTAATGTAGTACCTATAGTACTAAGAAACCCAAAGTCCAACGAACAAAACTGTTGCAAACACCCCATACAAGAAAAACATTTGCAAATCAGAATCCACTATCACAAGTTCCAAGAGTTACTATAGATCTATATAAAAAACGAGTAAGGCGTGGAAATGGTGGATAGCACAACAATGCCCATCAACAATAAATAGGTTCCTAAAACACAGAAAAATGGGTTTTCCTAAGACACAGAAAAGAAATTGGTACTAAATTTAATGAATGAAAGTTTGCCTAAAAGAAGTTTAGTTTTGCCGAAGATAATACATCTAAAAGATAACAAATGTCCTTGAACTCACAAACAGCTTTAGGATCCAATTTGTCATGTGTTTCCATCGTCCTCACTTCTCTGCAGATTGTACAACTCATCCTATTCATTGTTGACTCGGGATGCACAAAGCACATGACGGGCAAATTATCAGTTCTGCTGTGTAAAAATATTGTTGAGAAACTACTTGGGTACCGTTTCGTCTTTGGCAATGATCAATTTGCTCCATTCTTGGTTTATGGAGATTTGGTCCAAGAAACATCACTATCAAAAGAGTTTTACTAACTACGTCGAAGGTCTCAAATCACAATCTTTTCTCGGTTGGGTCAATTCTGTGAAACGGAATTTGAGGTTGCATTTCAGAAATCTACGTGTTTTTGTTAGAGAACTTTTTGGGAAACGACTTACATCCAGTAATCGTGGATCTGATCTCTATACAATATCCCTTCAAAGTAGAAACATCCTCATCAACTCCAATCTGTCTCCTGGCTAAAGCCTCACCAACTCAAGCATGGTTATGGCATCGAAGACTTTCTCATCTCAACTTCGACTACATCAACTTGCTTTCAAAGAAAGATATTGTGATTGGTTTACCAAAACTGAAGTATGTCAAGGATCAACTATGTTCCTCTTGTGAAGTGAGTAAAGCAAAACGAAGCTCATTCAAGTCAAAGACTGTTCCAAGTTCAAAAGGTCGGTTGAATTTGCTTCACATGGACTTATGTGGTCCAATGCGGTTACTTAGCATCAATGGGACAAATAAATCTGGGTTAATTGTCGAGACTACTTCAGATATACTTGGACACTCTTTCAGTTCCAAGGATGAAACACCAGAAGTTTTAAAAGACTTTCTCACGATGATCCAAAGAAATCTTCAAGCCCCAGTAATTTCTGTTCGCACTGACAGAGGCACTGAGTTCTTAAACAAGACACTTAATGCATTCTTTAAAGAAGAAGGAATTGAGCATCAAACTTCTACTCCTCGAACACCTGAACAGAACGGCGTTGTCGAAAGACGAAACCGCACTCTCGTTGAGGCTGCTCGAACGATGCTTTCAGCTTCTAAACTTCCTTTATTCTTTTGGGCTGAAGCAATCGCAACCGCAGCTATATCAAAACAGATCAATCCTCATCCCCAACTCCATGAAAAACAGCATACCACAACATTAATGACAAAAACCCTCAAACAAACACCTTCACATCTTTGGTTGTACATGGTACCACTAACCAGAGATGGGTGAAAACTAGATAAATGAAAGAAAAATGGGAACGTGCATTTGGTGGGATACTCCACTCAGTCAAAGGGATATCGTGTCTACAACAAGAGAACAAGGTTGATATGTTGGAATCCTTCCATCTCAATTGATGAAATCCAAAAGAGATGTACAGAGACTTCTGTTGCTAATAGAAAAAAAAAAAAAAAAACCTTCAGGCCTCGTTCCCCAACGACAAAAGGCGTCAGATTATGACAACCCTGACCCCGCACCAGAACTACAAAATGTTTCTCCTTCAGCAGATACAGCAGTTCCATCACAACAGGAGTGGATCTTCTTTTTGGTCCTTTTATACGATGAATTTTTCAATGATGGTACTTCTCATGTCAACAAGTCTTCTTCTCCACTAGATAATTCTGCTCCACAAGACACACACCCTTCAACGAATATTCAACCTACATCAGAACCATCAACTCCTACAAATGCTAATGCTGAGGAAAACAACGTTTTGATCAAGCAGAATTTACCAATCCTTTTCATACACCGTTACAAAGAAATTGCTAGAGTCTTCTCCAGCAATAGTGGTAAATCAAAGTGCATACCTTCAATCAACCTCAAAATTCTGAATACCGATGGTGGTCAAAAGAATCCCCATTAACTTCAAGTTCGTGGAAATCCATACCAAGCCAGTACAACAAGACGACAACGTTGCAACTCAGATCCTGGAAATGTGTATTTTCGCGACTCACCGTGAGAATTGTTGAACCGATAAAACATTAAAGGAGGGCAATGGCTTGATTCAAGCATGGATAAAGCAATGCAGGAATGAACTTCACAGTTGACGACTACAATCTGGGAACAATCGTTGAGACAAACCTTTGGCAAGAACGTAATTGATTTCGACTAATCATTTGCCTCCAGTTGCCGACTTGTTGAGGCTGTCAGGAAACTTTTGTCGCTAAGCTGCACACAAGTCTTTTTTTCCAATTTACCAGATGGACCGTGAAAATCAATTTCTTAATGGTCATAGAAGGAGGATTTTTATGTTGCACAACCAACGGATTCGTTGATCCTGATCATCCAGAAAAAGTTTACCGTCTAAGGAAAGCTCTATATGGATTAAAACAAGCTCCGAGAGCCTGGTAATAGCACGAACTCTCAAAATCCTGATATCCAAAGGTTTTACTAAAGTATCATTGACCCGACTCTATTCATGATAAAATATAAAATAGGGGATGACATTCTACTTGTGAAAATTTACGTTGATGTACAATTATTTTTGGTTCCACAAACCCTAAATATTCAGAAAAACGTAATGAAAAATTAATCACGGTAGATTTGAGATGTCCTTAATGGGGGAAATGAAAATTCTTTTTAGGACTTCAGATCCACCAATCCCCACGCGGTATTTTTATCAATCAGGCCAAATATACTTTAGAGATTCTGAAATAACATGGTATGGAAAAAGGACAAAGCATTGGTACACCAATGGCTACGAAACCTAAATTAGATGCAACTTGAGTGGTGAACCCGTAGACCAAACTGACTACCATAGCAAAATCGGGTCACTCATGTATCTGACATCTAGTAGACCAGACATAGTGCAAGCAGTTTGTTATTGTGCAAGATATCAAGCAAGACCGACTGAAAAACACCTCAAAGAGGTTAAAAGGATCTTTCGATACTTAAGAGGTACCATTAACATGGGACTCTGGTATCCGAAGGGTTCTGGCTTTGATCTAACAGCTTTTTCAAATGCCGATCATGCCGGTTGCCTTGATACTCGCAAAAGCACTTCTGGAGGAATACAGTTCCTAGGTGATAAGTTAGTCAGCTGGATGTCAAAGAAGCAGGACTAAATACTGCAATGTCATCAAGCAAGCTGAATATGTGGCGTATATCTGCAAGTTGTGGCTCAAGTATGTGGATGCGGACACAACCTTCAAGATTATGCTTCAACTACAGACAAAAATACCTGTGTAATAACGTGATTCTCAGTCAGCCATAGCAATCTCATGCAACCCCGTGCAGCACTCCCGTACCAAGCACATCCATACTCGGTATCATTTCATCAAGGAACATGTTAAAACGTACACTTGAATTGTAACTTGGTCCAGAACTGAATACCAATTGCTGACATGTTTACTAAAGCCCTTCCCGAAGAAAGGTTTCCAGTATTCCCCTATTTGTCAGGCGAATGGTATGAGATGTTGGACTCCAGCCAGAACTGGAGTGGGGATCTGACAAAAGAATCTGCTTGATACTTCATCAAACATCAACATGTACATATTTTTTTATAAAAAAAGAAAAATACAAAAATATAAAATTTCAAAAAGAAAATACAAAATCAAAAAAAAATCAGAAAATGTTTCAAAAAATATTCTTCTCGACATGTCTCTTGGAATCGATAACATTTACGTACCTAGAAATGTTGATTAATATCAACACGGGCGTGTAAATGAAGTTCGAACAAGAGTTTTCAAATAGTTTCAAAACATGTCATTTCTAATTTTCTAAATGGCTTATGTGCAAATATCAGTACGTAACCCGGACTTCAATAAAGAAAGCTTCTCTATAAGATAACTTATACTAACAACGAGAAATTCAACTTTTCTCGGTCTTGAGCTGTTTCTTACAAGACATTTAACGTTTTTAAGCTCAAGAAAAAGGATAGTGTACGCATAAGTGCGCTTACCCTTAGAGTTGAAGAGAAGTCTCTAACATGATGTTTTTCAAATGTTGAAACATAATTTTCAAGAAATTTCTCACTGACATTCATAATCTTTCAGAAATTTGTGCGTGTCAACACCCATCTTTCAAGGGGGAGTTTTTTCCGAAAAACAAAGTTTAATGAGTATTTTAGGATACATCATCTCAACGACCATCTTATGTATTACAAACCATTCCTAAAAAGTCTCTTAATAACAACAAGATAATAATGACAATTCAATAGAATGATAGTTATAAGATGACTAAGTGTTCAACCTCAATTTTATATCGATTTTACAACTTGGTATCATTTTTATTGGTGTCAAACATATGTAAAATTGAGGGGGAGCAAGATGACACAGTTCCAAATAATTCATGCTAAGCTTCAACATTTTTCCCCATGGCCTTTTCAAGACAAATTTTAATCACACAGTATTTCACCAAAAGCTAATTTGACTTAGAATTTACAAATAAAGGGAGAAACTGTAAATTAAAATGTGACTAAACAGACTCGACAGTTCTATTTGCCGAGAAATGGTTTTTTATGGTCGCTCTATACCCTACAACATCTTATTTTAAACGACGATACTGAAGTCATAAGGGGTAAGGTTAGGTATTATATCCTATTGATCCAACCAGAACCGGAGGGATCTACCCAAGGACACTCCATAGTTAGAAATAGCAGTCCTTAGGAATGATTGGAGATGAATGTGTATAAGTTAAGAAATGCCGACTAAATTGAGCAAACACGTGAACAATCATAACAAGGTGTTAGTAATGACGTCTTGGTAAGCATTGAAGAGGTTGAAGAATGAAAAAGAAATGTATGGATAAAGGGTCTAAAGAAATAAGCCCTCCACACAACTTAGGCAGAAACCGGGTCAATACATATGCTGTCAGAATCAGAATGTTGATTGCTGACATTGAAGACGACATCATGGACCCAGTGATGCAATGCATAACCTTTTCCAACCATTCGGGTTTCTCTCAACAGAACCTTGTCTCATTTGCATGGAGATACACATCACGACTTCTATTGAATTTCTTACTTCCGAGTTAGTTGATATTGAATAGGTGGTAATCTGCTCCAGCCTCCGATTACTAAAACCAAAACGCACTAATTGAGTCTAGAGCAAGGCTCCATAGAAAATAATCTCCATTAGGAACACATCCATTCTAACACTTGTAGAACACCATATGTTCACAAGCTGATTAACAAGAAGTCCTAATGCATTAACCTTGTGATTTGTGCCAGAACATTCCACTAGTGAAACTTATGTACTCACAATGAAGAAGGAAATACCCTTCTTGAGCCAAGCATCAAACAAGCTCTTGGTAGGAGAACTTTTTCGAAGATTCTATATGACTTAAACATGTGTCAACTGGAAAGAAATATGGGCGAATTAATGTGAATCAAACTGTTCCAGGAAATGAATTGAACGGCTTAATCAGAAAAGATAGTAACTATCTGATTCAACTCATTATCATGGCTGTCCTGCTTTGAGACATTTCCGGTAATGAGAAACAAGCAAGCATGTAAAACTAATACCTATGTGTGTAGAAGATCCTAACACTATGAGCTGAAACCCTGTCAAGGAGATTCGTTTGAATACTACTTAATCACAGGTACATTATTTATATACTGTAAAACGTTCCCTAACGGAACCAGAGTTAATCTAACCAATCCAGACGAATGACAAAGCCATATGCGTCCACACCTCTTTATTGCTAACTGTTTTTTTTTAGGATACATAAAGAAGGAGATTGTGATGCAGCATTCCCGCTGAAGCTTGATTCATTAAACCACCATGCTCATGCTTAATCTCCAAAGACAATTTTATCAGCATCAAGATTCAATGAATCATGAAAGCTCAAGAATTAAAAGACAAAAGAACTTCCGCGCAAACCTGATATTAAAGATACCACCCTCAGAATCAACTTCAGGGGAGATTGTTAGCAAGCTTTCAAGATGATGCAAAGTATGAGCATGTTGGTCAAGACACAAGATCACAAGGTGGCAAAGACGATCAAGACAAAAGGATAAAGATTTAAAGATCTCGGACGCAAAGACGAAGTCAAAAGACAATGACAAAGGCTCAAGATCAAAGATCACAAAGCATGAAGGAACAAGCCTACAACGTAGACAGAGACAAAGATCACAAGAGCTTAACGACAAAAGCAATCTCATTGATCTCATGAAGGAGTGTCACAATGAACTCACTTCGGGGGAGATTGTTAGCCTCAAAATAATGAGTCGAACAATGGAAGTTCGTTCATAACTATATTAGGTCTCATCATTAAAATATAAAAATTATACGTTGTTAATAGGCAAGACGGGTAAACGGGCTCTTAAATGTACTCTAAACCTGGAGTCACCGTGTACGGGCGAAAGCCCAAGTAACCCGAGCCCGATCCCGTAGAAATACTCAAGGCATGAAAGCCCTCTGGTATTAAGTTATAAAAACCCCTCTACCAGTAATGGAGAGGGGTTTGATTCTTGTTAATTCTCATATGTTCATTTCACATTTGCTTGAATCAACCACTCTTTTTCTCTCTCTACATTTTCACTCACTAACTTCTCTCTAAAATTTCTCCATATTATCTCAATCTTATTTTCCTTGTTCAATAATGAAGTGAAAGTAATATTGGTTCCGACAGTTAGTACTGAATAAGTATATTTAAGTACTGATAGTATAAAATAGTTAGTACCGTTAAGAATATGCATGAATATCATAGTAAAAGATATGCAATATCTTTACCCGCGTTTTGTAAGTTTGTTGGGTATTTCCTTGGTCTATAAAAGGAACCCTACTGGCATTAGAGAAAGTTCATACTCATATAAATCTCTATCTCATAGTTATAATTTGTAATCGTTTTAGCAGATTATTAGCAAGAAGGATTAAGTTATCAATATTCATTGTTCTTCATAGCATTATAAGTTAGATTTTTCCCTCCGCCTAACTTATAGTTGTTTATTAGTCATTGTTTTCTCCCTAAAGTTTGTTGTGGATCTATCCCTATTGCTACAACCCTTAACAAGGTAGAAAAGATCTATATTCAAAAGGGATCTACAAAGTGGTAATCAGAGTCTTGAAGAGAAACCTCTGAGTAAGAAGAACAAAACCAGTATACACCTCTATCTTACAAAGTTATATCCAATGGCTGGATTAGAAGAGAAATTCCACCACCACCACCACACAAACACCAACACAACAAACCCCTCACACTGTTTCAACCATGCATACTTCCTATTCATCCAAGAAGGGAGAAATATGACAAATGGGTCCAATGAATATGTGAACATTATTTGGCCCATACAGACTATCCTATCTGGGAAGTTATTCAAAGAGAAATGTCCTGTGAGTGTCTTAACTGATACAAATGGTGTAATAAAGGTTCTGCCTCCCAAGACTGCAGAAGAAATTTTAGCCAGAGAAAGAGAAAGAAAAGCAAGGACCACTTTGCTTATGGATTTACCAGAAGATCATCTTGTTAAATTTTATGAAATGACTGATGCTAAAGAAATGTGGGATGCTATCAAATCTAGATTTTGTGAAAATGATGAATTAAAGAAGATGCAGAAGTATATTTTAAAGCAACAGTTTAAAGGCTTCTCTGTATCAAACACAGAAGGCTACAAAAAGGCTAATGACAGTTTCAGATGTCTTTTGGAGAGTCAACTAAAGATTCATGGTTGCAAGGCGTCTCCACTGAAGATACAAAACAAAAATTCCTTATGGATCTTTACCTTCTTTGTCCTGTCTCAAGTATATTCCTTAATCATGAGGACCAAGCCAAGAGGGACAGTCCTCAGTTGATGATCTAATAAAAATCTTAGAGTCTATGAGTCAGTATTAACGGCTCTACTACATCATGCCTCTAGCATGCAGAAATGTGGCAATTTTTTCAGAGAACACAACAGAACTAATGAGTTAGTAACGCTTAAAAAGTTTCTTCTTATTCTTCTGGTCCTAAACTCACAATAATGACAACCTTCACCATACTTCTTTACTTGCAAATCAATCCAGTTGCCCACAATTAGATCATGAAGATCTAGAACATCTTGATGAGTTTGATTTAGAAGAAATGGACTTGAAATGGCAGGTGGCCATGATTTCCATGAGAATGAAAAAGTTCTATAAAAAGACAGGTAGAAAGCTACAATTTGATGCCAAGGAACCCGTGTTGGTGTTTTGACAAAACCAAAGTCAGTGCTATAGTTGTCAAAAGTACAGGGCCATTTTTCTAGAGAGTACAGATCCCAATGGAGGAACAAGGATAGTAGGAGGAGAGATATTTGGAACACTGGGAATAAGGATAAAGAAAATAGGAGAAGATCTGGTAAACAGGAGGACTCTAAAGCTTTGGTGACTCTTGATGGAGAAGGTGTTGATTGGACCAGTCACTCAGAAGATGAACAAGAGAACTATGCTTTGATGGCTTGCAGCAGTTCAGGCTCAGACACAGAGGTAACTTCTTGTTCAAAAGAATGTAAAGAGTCTTATGCTAAACTTAAAAAATTATATGATGAACAGAGGAAACAACTTGGAGATGCCAGTATAGAAATACAGGCATATACTCAAGCTTTAAAGAAAGTTGAAGCACAATTAGTTGCTCATCAACAAAGTCAACTTTGGTATGAGGAAAAGATAAGGTTTATGAAAATTATACTTCTATAGATATAAAACTGCTGTCCTTACGATACCATAAAAACATTGGCAAAGCCTGATAAAAGAAAAAGAAGAATTAAAAAGCTAAAGTAGAAAAAATGCATAACTCTACTAAAAATCTTAATATTTTGCTAGAATAATTCAGAATGATGCTGGGAATAAGGCTGGACTTGGGTATGGTGATCAAATGAATAAAGGTGTTTTAAGTTATGAAAATGAAGTTTTCCAAAGTGTGTTTGTCAGTAGGACAAGTGATATAGAAGATAGTCCTGTGAATGATAGATATGTAGAGGGGATGCATGCAGTTCCCCCTCTAATGACAGGGATCTACATCCCTTCTGGACCTGATAAAGAAATAGATGACTCACAATTTACATATGGTCCAAAGCAATCTAAACCTAGTGAATCTGATGCTAGGAGCAGTGACTTTATCTTGTGAATCCCAATTATAGTGAAGACACACATGAATCTATGCCTGAACCCCTTGGCAAAAAAAAAAAAATGAACCCAAAGTAGTAATCAACCTAAAGTTTGGTCTGATGCTCCTATCATTGAGGAGTATGAATTAGATAGTGAAGATGAACATGTTTTCTCTACCCAAAAAGAACAAAACAACCTAGTTTTGCTTATTTAATACTGCGTTCAGCAAAAGCATGTAAAAACACCTAGGCAAACTGTTAAAGAACAAAACACATGTAGTCAGAGTCCTAAACCTGACAAAAAGGATTGTAGTGGTTTAATGGCTAAAAAACTAGGTTTGGGATATGGTTTTACCAAAAAGGCATGTTTTGTATGTGGAAGTTTTAGCCATCTTATTAGAGATTGTGATTTCCCACATGAGAAAAGGATGGCTAAACAAGCTGAATTAAACATAGGATGAGTAATGTTCTGTCAAAGGAGATTAGGCAGTATGGAACAAATGCAAAGAGTGAATCATCAAAACCAATTTGTTCCAAAAGCAGTACTAACTAGAACTGGCAAGATTCAAGTTAATACTAGCTAGAACTAGCGGTACTAACACAATTAATACTGCTAGGCATAATTTTAACAGACAGGCAGTACCAACTAATGCTGCTAGGAAAGTTAATATTGTTAAGCCTATTGTGAATAATGCTAGACCAAAAGCTAGTTTTCATAAAACTCTTTCACCTTTTAGAAAGCCATTTAATAGAACAACAACACTTAGAACCAATTTTTCATATCAAAAAGTTAATACTGCTGAGGTAAATGCAGTTAGTGCTGTTGGGGGAAAAAGGGAAACTGCTGTTAAGCCCTCAGCAGGTTGTAATTGGAGACACAAAAGACATTACTGGAACAAAGTCTCCAAATACAATGGTGGATCAAGTTCTAGAAATTGTGTTCCTTTCAAAGATCCACTAGGCAGACCCAAGCCCAAAAAGGCTTGGGTCCCTAAGAGAAACTAATCTCTCTTATTTAATGTGCAGGATTATCCACAAAGAGCTTTACAAAACAAAGGGATTGTTGATAGTGGATGTTCCAGGCACATGACTGGAAACAAGGCCTACCTTGCTGAATATCAAGACTTTAATGGTGGCCCTGTTGCTTTTGGAGGAAGTAAAGGTTACATAACTGGTAAAGGTAAAATAAAAACAGAAATTTAGGATTTTTGAAGTATGTGTGCTTGTGAAAGAACACATCAATTCTATCTCTTTTCTGTGTTTACAGATTGTGTGACAAGAAGAACAAGGTTCTCTTCATAGACACTGAATGTCTTGTTGTTGTCTCCTGAATTTAAGTTACCTGATGAAAATCAAGTATACCTAGAATCGAGCTTAGAACAAAACAATATGTAAAGTTTCAATTTAGAATTGTTTCCTTCTGAGGTTAAGGTAGCCCTGTTTGATTGCATAGACCACAATTTGAAGATCTAACAAATGGCGATAGGAGGTTGGGGATCATGTTAACTTAAAAACTTAAACAAACTTGAAGGGTGAAACCTTGATAGTAAGAGGTTTACCTTCAAAGATTTTTCAAAATGACCACACTTGTGTTGCTTGTCAGAAAGGAAAGCAGCACAAGGCCTCCTGTAAGGCCAAATCAGTGAGCTCTATTAGTCAGCCCTTACAGCTTCTGCATATGGATTTATTTGGACCTACATCTTAAGGAGCTAAAACCTTAAGACTTATTGCCGTTGTTATCACGATGATTTTAGCAGTTTTAGTTGGGTGTTCTCTTAAGAACTAAGGATGAAAACTAGTGGAATCCTTAAGACTTTATAAATAAATTTAGAACTAATTAAATCAAAAAGTAAAACTATTAGATGTATAAGGTACGATAATATAAGAAATGGATTTTTATTAGAGAATTCAGAGTCCCAAAAGGGATCCAAGAGGGAATACAGTAATGCTAGAACTCCACCACAACGAAAATGGAAGTTTGCTGAAAGAAAGAACAGGTACCCTATTGAGGCTGCTATAACTATGCCTAGCATAAATTCATGTTTTACCTAACGCTTTTTGGCTGAAGCAGTTAGTAACTGGCTTGTTATGTCCTTTAATAGGTATTAGTGACCAAGCCTCAAAATAAGAACACCTTAATGAACTATAAACAAGTAAAATACAAACCTACGCTATATAAGACCATTTGGGTGCCATGTGACCATACTTGAATACCATTGACCACCTGGGCAAGATTGATGGGAAATTAGATGAATATTTTTGAGTAGGGTATTCTCTACAAAGCCAGGCTTTTAGGGTATACAATTTAGAAACCAAAAGAGTTGAAGAAAAGCTACACATAACCTTTTTTGAAAATAAACCAAATGTTGCAGGAAAGGGACCAACTTGGTTGTTTGATCTTGATTATTTAACTAATTTAATAAATTATCAACCTGTGAGATCAGATAATCACGCTAAACAAACATGCAGTCCAAAAAGAAAGCTAATCATAGTGTAAGGTACATGAAGATAATATTGATGCAGGAAAATTCCTGAAATAGAATGCTGAACTGCTCCTGACTACTTTGTACTGTCCAATATGGTCTTCTTAATACATCAACACATCAAGAGCACAAAAGCAACGAAATGCAGGTGAGAAGAACTAACAAAAATCCTAATTTAAAGACAGAATTGAGAAGCCAGTAGATAAGGAAGGATCAAGTCTTTTTTTGGAGAGCTAGAAAGGGCTTACAAGACAAGACAGGATGCTAATGATGTAGCTAAATCTCTCAGAAAGGAGTTTGCCAAAGATTTTGAGGATTTGCTTCTTCAAGCAGGATATGTATGACCATCCTACTGATGGTATTTTTACCAATGCATCTTATGATGATGAGGGTGCAGTGGCTGACTTCACAAATTTAGAAACTATTGTGAATGTTAGTCCTATTCCACATCAAGGATTAACTCTATTCATCCTTCGACTCTAATTCTTAGAGATCCAAACTCCATCATTCAATACAAGAGGAGCACAGTAGACCAAAAGTTTCTTGAGCCCTGCTTTTAGTAAGTTATATTCAAAAGCAAATTAAGAAATAATCAAAAGTACTTCCAGCATTGTTTAATTGCTGTTTCTTGTCTCAAAATGAACCAAGAAGATATCTGAAGCACTTGAAGATGAAAGTTGGGTTGATGCTGTGCAGGAAGAACTGCTGCAATTCAAGATTCAGAAAGTTTGGATTCTTGTAGATTTGCCTTATGGGAAGAAGGCAATGGGAACCAAAAGGGTTTACCAGAAATAAAAAGGATAAAAAGAGGTGTTGGCGGTAGAAATAAGGCAAGGTTGTTAGCTCAGTGGACAAGGCAATAGGAAGGGATATATTATGATGAGTTTATATGCTTCTGGTTTAGCTAGGATTGAGCCCATTAGGATCTCTTTAGCTGTTGCTTCTTACATGGATTCATAGTCATATCAGATGGATGTGCAAATGTACCTTTCCAGTATGGTAAAATTTTATGAGGGAGGTATATTTGTCTCAACCTCCAGTTTTTGTAGAACCTAAGTATCCAAAAGGTCTACACAAGTAGTGAAAGCTCTTTATATGGTTTTACCACAACTCCATAGGCCTGTAATTCTACGTTAATCTACTTGCATGTTGAAGAGTGGATACAGAGATGAATTATTGACAAGACTCTTTCATTAATGAAGGACAAAAATGATATCATGTTAGTACAAGTTTATGTGGATGATATTATTTTTGGTTCTACAAAGAGATCTTGGTGTGATAAATTTGAGGCATTGATGAAGAGTAGATTTCAGATGAGTTCTATGGGAGAGCTCACCTTCTTTCTTGGATTACAAGACAAACAGAAGAAGGTGGATTTTTAATAAGTCAAGATAGTGTTTGCAGAAAATCATAAAGAAATTTGATTTGCCAATGTAAAGACCTGCTAGTACAGCCAATTAGACCCAAAGCCTTTAGTCAAAGATGAGAAGCTAGTGATGTGATGTATACCTTTAATAGATCCATGATTAGAACTCTTTAATGTACTTGACTGCTTCTACTAGGCCTGATATTAAGTTTTGCAGTCTGTGCTGTTCTAGGTTTTAGTCCACTCTAAAGACCTCCCATCTAAATGCTGTGAAGAGAATCTTTAGGTATCTCAAAGGCAAACCCAAACTAGGCCTTTGGTATCCTAGAGTGTCATCATTTGACCTAGAAGCCTACTCAAATAGTGACTATGCTGGAGCAAATCTTGACAGGAAATCCACAACAGGAGGTTGTCAATTTCTTGGTATGAGACTTATTTCATGGCAATGCAAAAAGCAGACAATTGTGGCTACTTCTACTACAGAGGCAAATAAGGTTGTTGCTGCAAATGTCGAGGGCAAATCTGGACCTTCTGCAACTCTAGGGTCTGCCAAAAATGCCAATTCCTCCTCATTTAGAACTTTGCCAGATCCTTGTGCTTCAACCAAAAAAACTTTAACCCTAAACCATGTAGCATCCCTTTTCCATGTGGCCTTCCCCTTGGTAGTTAAAACACTTCACAAACCTTTGTTGACCTGAATTATTCCCTCTTGTTCCTGAGATGTTAGCCCTTGTTCTAAAAGTACCAGCAGCAAATGAACTTTGTCTCCCCTAAACCGGTTAAATAGTCACCCTTCCATCATGAATATTTGCTTGTTGTCTTGGGTTAGAAGAATTTCTTAGCTGATTGTTGGTAGTTGGGAAACAAGATGTAACGACAGTAGACACAAATGACATCATTTTGTTAATGGAATCAATAGGGTCATCTCCTTGCTTAAACACAGGAACTTCTAGACTACAGTCTATCTGAGGAAATTCAGCAAGATATGTTTGTTGATTAACTGTGGAGATAGTATATTAAATCTGAGGAATGGATCGTGGTTGTGGACAAGCATCTTGATTAAATGTAGATGAGTAAGCATTAAGATGCGGTGTTGACGGATAAGTAATTGCACGAGGTGTGGATGGATAAGTAGTTAAGTAATGTTGTATAGGGTGAATTGATCCATATTGAGGAGACTGAGATGTTGAAAACTTTTGTTGGAATTGAGGATTGTTGTATAAGGATTAATAAGTGTTGAATTATGATGGTGTCATTTGATGATTAGCAACTAGTGCAAGTGGATCTTGATTGCGTTCACGCATAATACGGACTTCATTTGCATAGAGTTCATGTTGTTCAAGATATGCATGAAGTTGATCAAAGTTGGCGGTATGCAAATCTCTTACAAGTTTGACATCAGTCACAAACTTACTCCATTCAGGTGGAAGACTGTTTAAGAACTTGGTATTGACTTGAAATTGCTCTAATTTCATTTTGTAAATGTTCATGTCATTGATCAGCTGAGTAAATCTTAAGAAATACTAATGAAGTGATTCCCCCTTGATGTGAGCAAACTTATCAAATGCATCATACAGTTTACACTCCCTTTCCTGCTTTGTCAATGAGGTACCTTGCATTAGTAGTTGAATTCTTTCCCATAGATCCTTGGCAACTCTGTGATGATTAACAAGTGAATAGATATCAGATGGTAGACCTTGAAGAATGATATTAGTTGCCTTGAGATCACAATCAGCTTGGATTTTCTCAGTAGCAGACAATTCAGCATATTTCTTTGTCCTGGTCACCCCATTTTCTTCAATCGTAGGCCAAATGAGTGGACCGTGTTCGACTGATTCAAGTATCATTCTTTCGTGCTCTCTGTTTTGCATGTATAGTTCCATTCTACTTTTCTAAGAATCATACAGGTCTTTGTCCAACATTGGTGGACGATTGTCAGCACCAGAGAGTATCATGTACTCAGCAAGAGTATTCTTTTGACCAATTGGAATCATTGAATCCATTTTGATTTTATATGTGATAAGATGAAAGATGATCGTACAGTGATTGGAGGTTGTTGTGTTAAAGTGAGATTTGATTAAAGTGATTGAGTCTTTGGAATACACGGGATTTTACAATTCTTGATAAAACCGGGAAAACAAATTTTCACGGGATTTTACAAATCAAAGAACAACCGTATAATTCTCCTAATGAAAGTGTATAATTCTACCAAGTAAAGCGTATAAATCTCCCAAGAAAAGCGTATAAATCTCCCAAGCAAAGCGTATAATTCGCCTGAAGATTTACGTATAAATCGCCTAATGATATACGTATAAATCGCCCGAGAATAGACGTATGAATCGCCTGAAGGATACACGTAATCTCCCAGTGATATACGTATAAATCGCCTAATGATATACGTATAAATTGCCCAAGAATAGATGTATAAATCTCATACACGTATAAATCGCCCAGTGATATACGTATAAATCGCCCAATAATTTACGTATAGATCGCCTGAAGGATACACGTATAAATCGCCCAATGATATACGTATAAATCGCCTAATGATATACGTATAACTCGCCTGATACACTTTGAAACTCAAAAACCAAATTTTTTAAAAAGACTTATTTTTTGACGTTTTTACCCGATTTTTCTTGTACTTCTTGCAAAAATGGTCCTTGTGGTTTGGTCAAATTGTAGATTTGGTTCGTCGAATTTCGAAATTGCAAAAACAGTCCGTATTTTGACAAAGTCCTTGTTTCGAAAGTAAGACTGAATTTTGAACCAAAAAGAGCTAAAAAAGATGTAATTTTTGATGGTTTGCCAAAGATTTTGTTGTACAACTAGTATATACTAAGATAAATGAAGAAGAAAAATGAAAGCTTTATGGTTTTTAAACCCTCAAAAGGTGAAAACCTCTTGAGAATTTCGAACCAAAGACACGAGTAAACAAAGGTGAAAAACGCACACAAAACCTTCACAAATACCCCATGGCTCTTGATACCAATTGTAAGATATCTTAACACACACAAGGTATGGATTTAATGTTGAGTTTAGAGAGAGAAAGAGAGGTGGTTGGATAAACACTTAGTGAGAGAAAGTAAGAAAGAAATCTTAGATTACTATGTGAAATGAAATGAACAATCAACACCTTTTTCATAGCAAGGAAAGGGTTTAAATACTCCTACATAGGCCGGCCATATGGCTTTGTTCATGGGCTTTCCATAGGCTTTTCTTAAGCTAGCCTATTAAAGTTTCAAATATTACTTAACGAGCTATCTAATGATATTAATGAAAGTGACTGATACTTTCGTATTCCTAACAGTTACTTATGCTAAAGTGCTTATTTAAGCATTTAGCAGTTCGATATGCACTCACAAACACCCCCGTGAAAGACCTTTTGTTTGTCTTGCTGGGTTTTTGGTCTAATTTTGCTTAAGAAGTTTATGAAACAACTTAGGAACGAGAACTTCTTTGGCTTGAGCTTGTTCACCGATATAGCCATGACTTGTATGTGAAACTTAGCTTCTTTGAGATCATCAACCAGATTATTAGCCTCATAATATTAAGTCAGAACAAAGGAAGTTCGGTTCATTTATTAGTATTAGGCGTCAACGGGTGCATATAATTCATATATTCTGGTGTAATAGGTCTAACAGGTAATGGCGCTCATATGTAATATGAACCAGTCACGTGTATCAGCGAAAGCCCAAGTATCCGAGCCCACCCGAGAAATACTAAAGGCACAAATAAGCCTTTTAGTTTAGGTAATAAATAACCACTCTCCATGATATGGAGAGGTAGGGTGTTGCGGCTCATTTGTAACTTTCCTTAGTTTGCAAGTAATCAGCTCATTCCTTTCTACTTTTTCTCACTTTCACTCGTCTCTCTCTCCTTACATTTCTTCTCCATCATCCTTTCTACTTTTTCTGGTTCGTAATTAGCGAAGTGAAGTGAGACGTCATGTTGCTAATGACACGCTGCACGTTCCCAATGACAAAAGAGGCATCAGATTATGACAACCCTGGACCCGACACCAGAACTACAAAATGTTTCTCCTTTAGTAGATACAACAGTTCCATCACAACAGGAGTTGGATCTTCTTTTCGGTCCTTTGTACGATGAATTTTTCAATGATGGTACTTCTCGTGTCAAAAAGTCTTCTTCTCCCATCGACAATTCTATTCAAAAAGACACACTACCTTCAACGCATATTCAACCTACATTAGAACCGACAACTCCAACAAATGTTCATGATGAGGAAAACAACGCTAATCAAGCAGAATTTACCAATCTTTTATGTATACCGGTACAAGAAATTGCTGAGTCTTCCTCACGCAACATTGGTAATTCAAATGTGCATACCTTAAATCAACCTCAAGATTCCGAATACCGATGGACAAAAGATCACCCGTTAACTCAAGTTCGTGGCAATCCATCCAAGCCAGTGCAAACAAGACGACAACTTGCAACCGATCCTGAAATGTGTATGTTCGCACTCACCGTGAGTATTGTTGAACCGAAAAACATTAAGGAGGCAATGGCTGATTCAGCATGGATAGAAGCAATGCAGGATGAACTTCATCAGTTTGACAGACTACAAGTCTGGGAACTCGTTGACAAACCTTTTGGCAAGAACGTAATCAAACTAAAGTGGTTATGGAAAAACAAAAAGGATGAAGACCAAACTGTAATTCGCAACAAAGCACGACTTGTAGCAAAGGGTTATGCTCAGGAAGAGGGTATTGATTTCGACGAATCATTTGCTCCAGTTGCTCGCTTGGAGGCTGTCAGGATCTTTGTCGCATATGCTGCACACAAGTCTTTTCCAATTTACCAGATGGACGTGAAAACGGCATTTCTTAATGGTCCATTGAAGGAGGAGGTTTATGTTGCACAACCAGACGGATTCGTTGATCCTGATCATCCAGACAAAGTTTACCGTCTAAGGAAAGCTCTATATGGATTGAAACAAGCTCCGAGAGCCTGGTATGATGAACTCTCAAAATTCCTGATTTCCAACGGTTTTACTAAAGGTATCATTGACCCGACTCTATTCACGATAAAATACGGGGAGGACATTCTACTTGTGCAAATTTACGTTGATGACATTATTTTTGGTTCCACAAACCCTAAATTTTCAAAACGTTTTGAAAAATTAATGCACGGTAGATTTGAGATGTCCTTAATGGGGGAAATGAAATTCTTTTTAGGACTTCAGATCCACCAATCCCCACGAGGTATTTTTATCAATCAGGCCAAATACACTTTAGAGATTCTGAAAAAACATGGTATGGAAAAAGGACAAAGCATTGGTACACCAATGGCTACGAAACCTAAATTAGATGCAGACTTGAGTGGTGAACCCGTAGACCAAACTGACTATCGTAGCAAAATCGGGTCACTCATGTATCTGACATCTAGTAGACCAGACATAGTGCAAGCTGTATGTTATTGTGCAAGATATCAAGCAAGACCGACTGAAAAACACCTCAAAGAGGTTAAAAGGATCTTTCGATACTTAAGAGGTACCATTCACATGGGACTCTGGTATCCGAAGGGTTCTGGCTTTGAACTAACAGCTTTTTCAGATGCCGATCATGCCGGTTGCCTTGATACTCGCAAAAGCACTTCTGGAGGAATACAGTTCCTAGGTGATAAGTTAGTCAGCTGGATGTCAAAGAAGCAGGACTGTACTGCAATGTCATCAGCAGAGGCTGAATACGTGGCGTTATCTGCAAGTTGTGCTCAAGTAATGTGGATGCGGACACAGCTTCAAGATTATGGCTTCAACTACAACAAAATACCGTTGTATTGCGATTCTCAGTCAGCCATAGCAATTTCATGCAACCCCGTGCAGCACTCCCGTACCAAGCACATCCATACTCGGTATCATTTCATCAAAGAACAGGTTGAAAACGGAATAATTGTTTTATTTGTCAGAACTGAATACCAATGTGACATGTTTCTAACAGCCTTCACGAAGAAAGGTTTCAGTATCCACCCTGTCAGTCGATTGGTTATGAGATCGTTTGGACTCAGCAAAACTGGAGGTTCTGATAAATGAAATTGATTGTTACTAATCAAACATCAAATTTAATATTTTTGAAAAAGTAAATACAATAATATAAAATTTCAAAAAAGAAATTCAAAATCAAAAAATCAGAAAATGTTTCAAAATATTCTCTAGACGTGTACTCTTGGATGATAAACATTCTTCGTTACCTAGAAATGTTGATTAATTCGAACACGGGCGTGGTAAATGAAGTACGACAAGAGGGTTTCAAAATGTTTTCAAAACATGTCATTTCTAATTTTTCTTAATGGCTTATGTGCAAATATCAGTACGTAACCCAGACTTCAAATAAAGGAAAGTCTATCTATAAAGATAACTTATCCCTAAAACGAGAAATTTAACTTTTCTCGGTCTTGAGCTGTTCTTACAAAACATTCAAAATTTTAAGCTCAAGAAAAAAGGATATTGTACGCATAAGTGCGAGGGGCTTTACACTTAGAGTTGGAATGTGAAGTCTTCTTACATTAGGTTTTCAAAAATGTTGAATCTTTTTTTCAAGAATTTCTCTCTGGCGATTCAATAATCTATCAAATTGTGTGTTCAACACTCCATCATTTAAGGGGGAGTTTTTCGAAAAACAAAGTTTAATGAGTTGGATACATCATTCACAACCTTTTTATGTATTCAATCCATTCCAAAAGTTCTCTTAATAACAAAAGATAATATGACAATTCTAATTAGAATGATAGTTTTGAGAGACTAGTGTTCACCTCAGTTTTATATCGATTTTACAACTTGCGTATCATTATTTATTGGTGTCAAACATAGTAAAATTGAGGGGGTGCAAGATGAAACAGTTCCAAAATAATTTCATGTAAGCTTCACATTTTTCCCAATGCCTTTCAAGACAAAGTTTATCACTAGTATTCAAAAAAACTAAGTGACTTTGAATTTAAAATAAGGGAGGAAATGTAATTAAAATGTGATCTAAGAGACTCAAAGTGCATTCGAAAAAGTTTTTATGGTTACGTCTCATACCCTACAACAACTTATTTCCGACGATTCTGATGTCATTAAGGTGGTAAGGATAGGTATTTGTCCGTTGATCCATCCAGATCCGAGGTATACCCAAGGACACTCCCATAGTTAGAAATGCGCAGTCGTAAGTATGATTAGAGATGAATGTGTATAAGGGGGAAGATGCTGACTAAGATTGGCTAAAACATTGGAACAATCACAACAAGGGTTATATTGAGTCTTGGTAAGCATTGAAGGGGTTGAAGAATGAAAAAGAAATGTATGGATAAAGGGTGAAAAGAAAGAAGCCCTCCACACAACTTAGGCAGAAACCGGGTCAATACATATGCTGTCAGAATCACAATGTTGATTGCTGACATTGAAGATGACATCATGGACCCAGTGATGCAATGCACAACCCTCCCCAGCCATTCGGGTTTCTCTCAACAGAAACTTGTCTCATTTGTCACGGAGATACACACGACTTCTATTGACTTTCTCACTCTGAGTTAGTTGATATTGAATAGGTGGCAGTCTGCTCCAGCCTTTGATTACTAAAACCAAAACGCACTAATCGAGTCTAGAGCCAAGAGATCATCAAATAAATCTCTCAATAGGTCACTTCCATGACAAACATTGTTGAAGATCATAAGTTCTACAAGCTTGTTGAAAGAGTCCTACGCATTTTCCTGTGATTCTGCCAGAACATTCAAGAGTGTACTTTTAGTATTCACATTGACGATGGAAATCTGCTTGAGCCAGATAAACAAGCTCTTGGTAGGTGACTTGCGAGATTCTATATGAATCAAACTTGTGTCAACTGGAAAGAAACGATGGTGCGATTCAATGTGAATCAAACTTGTTCCAGGAAATGAATTGACGGCTTAATCAGAAAGATAGTAACTATCTGATTCACTCTTACCGTGTTGTCTGCTTTGAGACGTTCCGGTAATGAGAACTAGCAAGCATGGTAAATCTAATACATCTGTGTTAGAAGATCCTACGCTTTGAGCTGGAAACCCTGTCAAGGAGATTCTTTGAATCTACCCTGATCACAGGTACTAGTTTTTATACTGTAAAGGTCCTACCGAACGGAGTTTAATATAACAAATCCTGGAGATGACAAAGCCATATTCGTCCACCCGCTTTATTGCTAACTGTTTTATTTCAGGATACATAAAGATGGAGATGGTGATGCCTCATTCTAGCTGGAGTCGGATTCATTACCACATGCTCATGCTCAAACTACAAAGACATACTATAAGCATCAAGATTCAAGAATCATGAAAGCTCAAGAATTAAAGACAAAGACTTCCGCACAAACTCTGATATTAACGATAACTCCTCAGAAATCAAGCTTCGAGGGAGATTATTAGAAAGCTTTCAAGATGATGCAAAGTATGAGCATGTTGGTCAAGACACAAGATCGCAAGATGGCAAAGACGATCAAGATGGAAGGATAAAGATTTAAAGATCTTGGAACAAAAGACAGTCAAAAGTCATCGACAAAGGCTCACGATCAATATCACAAGCATGAAGAACAAGCCTACAACATGATTAAAGACCAAAACAAAGGGACTAAGACTAAACGGGCAAAGCATCTCATAAGTCCAAGGAAGTAAGATTCAAGGACCTCGCTTCGGGGGAGATTGTTAGCTGTAAATATTAAGTCGTCCCTTTTTTTTTTTTACCCCCCCCCCCCCCCCCCCCCCCCACATGGGAAACTCGGTCTTTATTTATTAGTCTTTGTAATTGGCTAGAAAGGAGTCGGCTCGTGATTAATTCTAATATTGTATTCGTTAGGGCTAATAGCGAAACCGAGCCGGACCCAACAACCCTACACCTAGGCGTCACCCTAGGGTAGTAAGAAACTATAAATACCCCTCTCAATCTTGGAGAGGGTGTTGGTTAGTGGTTCTTTTGTAATTTTTGTGCCAGGTAATATAGACCATCTTTTTGATCTCTACTTTCTTTTTTAGTTTCTCTTCTCTTAGATTCTTTCATTCTTCTATCTCTTTTCTTATGGTTTCTTATCATTGATTCATACCTATTTGTATGGATGTGAAATGATATAATAGGGTACCGACATGTCTGTCCGCCCCAAATAGGTAGGGTGTCTGCCAAAACAGCCTACAATTCTCTAAATATTAAATGCACCATGATCAACTTGTGACCATAAATTCCGGTGGGATTTTAGTCCGATGATCTATCTACAAATAGGCTCACTATAATAGCAATTTGACGGTTCATGATATCTAGGGACTTTAGATGGCTCTGTGGTAAATTAGGCAATAATATAAGGCAATTAATTGGATTAGCATAAGTTAAACACTTGTGTCCCGTAGTAAAACAAGCATGTAATTTCACCCCGTAGAGTTTGTAAAACAAGTAGATAGAAATGGGGCTATGAACTCACCTTGAGTGAATGGTAATCAACAAGTATTCACAATAGAAAATGCGTCACGCTTACGATCGAATGCAACCTAATCCAATATAGGTCGTATAAGTACTAAACACTTTAATTATTTATAGGTCGTATAGCTCATCATACTATCGTTCGGGCTATCATAATTAAGAGGTCATGTAGTGACGTATGAGGAGCTAGGACACTTTAAATCGTAAATCCAACAACTCGTGATTGCACCCGACGAGGGCCTTTTCTGAAAAAATCCCAGTAATATAGTACTTTGATTAACTAATACCACATATAATTCTATATAGCTACATCACCATCTAATCGTTTTAGTGAAATCATATTTATAAAGTAAAAACGTTTATAAGTATACTTTAGTAAAACTGGCGTAACTTTCTCGTTTTAAGTCCGTTTCTTTCGTTTTCTTACGTTCTCGCTTCGTATTACGAAGAGTTATTCAAAAATATAACATTTTCAAAATTGGTTTTCTGATGGAATTGATTTTTACATGTTATTAACACAGTTATATAATTATTTTTATAGATTTATTTATCGTAATCTCAGTAAACTGTAGTTTACTTATTTGTTTTAACTTCGTTTTTAGCGATTCTTTCGTGACGTCTTTGCTATTTTATAGTTTTATCAATTTATTGATGTTTTAAAAGTATAAGTTTCTGTGGTGAATAGTAACTTTTTTAAAAATAGTTTTATAAAAGTATATATATTTAACGTAAACTTGAAATCGTCGTATCTTTTTCGTTATAAATCGGTTTTTCGAGTTTCTTATCATTTTGGAATCGTCATGAGGCATACTATATTTTTAAAACATGTTAGGGCTGTTACCAAAGTCAAACCAAAATAGCCCCTTTATAATACTTATACATATCCATTTTTATAACTTGTTTTATATACCTTTTAACTTATAATTACCAAGTTTTCCAAGAATTATTTTATACTGGTCTTTTCATATAATAGATGCAAGATTCCATATGGTGTCATGAGTCCAAATATCAAGTCCTTAAACAAGGCTTAAAAACTTAAACTTTCTTAAGTAACTTTAAATTAACAAGTTTATACATTATAATGTTACACTTAACCAACATGTTACAATACTTATATATCCATTATTTCATGATATTATCAACCTCATAACATATGTAAAAATGTTCAAAACCATAACCACAAGTAGAAATATGTTTTACATGTTTAAAAGTATCGTAAATGGTGATATTGCTAAATAGAACATATAAACACATAAAATGATAACTGTAAAGACATAAAGGGTTTTAGATAACCTTATGGTGATGTAATATGATAACCAACACAATCTAAACCCTTGTTTAGATTATAAACCAAAGCTTGCAAGATCTTGAAACCCTAAACTCTAATCTTCTATTTTTCTTGTTTAACAGTAAAGGTTTAACCAAACCTTCAAATCTTCTTAGTACATCTTAGATATATAGTAGGAATGTGTGTAAATGTGATAAGTAAAATTTGGTATGGAGTTGGTGTTGTGTTAGGGATTGCCATGGCCAAAGAGGATGAGGGAGGAAGGTTTTTTTTGTGTTTTACACCTTGAGAGTAAGAAGTGTGTGTGTATTTCACTAGCAAAGTCCTTAAATACCCTAATGACTAGTCAAAGACAAGATGAGGGTTTCATGGAGGTCTTTGGTCTTTGTCTTAAAAAGAAAGGATCATCCCATGGAATTAAGGAACATGTTTTTCCAAGTTTGAAATATCTTTGGTCTTCACTATCTATAATCGGATGTATATATGTATATGTAAGATATTATGTTGAATTTTTGGGTCTTGGGTTTAAAAGTGGGTATTTGTTGAAGCGTAGAAAAGTTTTGGTGCTTCCGGGTATGCCTAAATGTATTTAATTGCGAAACGTAAACGTTTTACGTAACCAATAAAAATAAAATATAAAAAGTTTATTATTACTTTCGTAAAAATAATATATTGCTTGCTTGACGAAAACTTTAATTCGTTTGGTGTCCGTTTACGCTAATTGATAATTTATAGTTTACGCGATTTAACTTAACTATTAAAATTAAAAGTAAACGCGTACGAGAAAAAAATAATTAGTGAAATATATGACGTCGTAAATGACCTAAAAATACGGAATGTTACAACTTGCCTCTTTGCTAAGGCCACAATTTGTTGGGACTTAAAAGACTTCAAGGATTCTTAGAGTTACTACTGCTCAGGTACATAATGGAAATTATGCTAAGTAGTTAGTACTGGTAGTATAAAGTTACCACTGCTAGTTACTACTGTTAGTATAATTTAGTACTGTTAGTAGAAAGTTACTACTGTTAGTTGAAGTTAAGACTGCTCAGAGTTGAAGACTGAAATATAAGCTAAGTAGTTAGTGCTGCTAGTAGTAATGTTAAGACTGCTAGTACAAGTTACTACTGTGAGTATATATTAGTACTGCTAGTACTAATGTTACTACTGCTTATGTTTATTAGTACTGCTGGTACAAAAGTTTATGCTGCTGGATTACAACTGCTAGAAGACTTACTACTGCCAAAAGGATAAAGACGATTTAAAGAGATAAAGATTGTTTGGAGAACAAGAATACTTGTGAAGATAAGTATTGAGATATTTTTGTACAAGATATACATAATGTATTTGTTTAAGAGATTACGTTTATATTTAGAAAAGATTATGATATCTTAGGAATGTATTGTAAGCCGACTAGGACTCCTTAGTCTATAAAAGGAGGCCCTAGGGCATTAGTTGAGATATAAGTTCATAAGTTTTCATAGTTGTCAAGTCGATTCAGAAAAGCTTCAAGGTTGTAAACCCTAGTACTAGTTAAGAGTACTCGTATTATTGATCTAATAATATTGGAGCATTTGGTTATATCTTTGTTATTCAAGATTACTGTTTTATTCATAATACTTCTAGGTATTAAGGTGTAGATTTCGCATACACTTTAGTATACAAACAAAGTTTCTACAACAAGTTGTTTTGGTTTTATCCAAGGTAACTTAACCTTAGACAACCTAAGGAATTGATCAAGGATTAGGATCATCAAGTGGTATCAGAGCTTTTGCTTTGAAAATTTGATCTAGAAGACATGGAGTTTGAATCTACAAATAGTGGTACTACTGTAAAGCTTCCCATACTCAAACTAGGTGAGTATGAGATGTGGGTGATTAGAATTAAGCAGTACTTTCAAATACAAGACTATGCTATATGGGATGTCATAGAGAATGGTAATTCATGGGTGTCTGTACCACAGACAGCACAAGAGAATCGTACTTTAGTTACAAAGATGTTTGTACCTGTAACTGCTGAAGAAAAGACAAATAAGAAGAACGATGTGAAGGCCAGAAGCTTGCTACTCATGGCTCTTCCCAATGAACATCAACTCACATTCAGTCAGTACCCTGATGCTAAATCAATGTTTGCTGCCATTGAAACACGATTTGGGGGTAATGAAGCAACTAGGAAAACTCAGAAGACACTTTTGAAGCAACAGTATGAAAATTTTAGTGCAACAAGTGCAGAGTCTCTTGACTCTATATTCAACAGGCTTCAGAATATGCAGTAGGCTTGCAATCTTGGGTGTGGTCATCGCTCAAGAAGACTTGAATTCAAAAATTTTGAGCAGCTTGCCTCCTGAGTGGAACACTCATGTTGTTGTTTGGATGAATAAGCCTGAAGTTGATACAATGAGCATTGATGATCTGTACAACAACTTCAAGATTGTTGAACAAAAGGTAAAGAAATCTGTTGGTGCAAGTAGTGGTGCTCAAAACTTGGCCTTTATGACTGCTCCAAGCACTAGCAGTACTAATGATGTTAACACTGCTAGTCCTCAAGTTAGTACTGCTAGCTTCAGTGATAATGCTGTGTATGCTTTCATGGTTGAAAATCCCAATGGTTCTAATCTTTTACATCAGGACTTAGAGCAAGATTCATTAAGATGAATCATTGAGCATGTGAATTGAAGTGGAAAGCTCGCTCTGCTAAGTGTGAGCAAAGAGGTATATCAGCGTACAGGCACAAAAATATTTTCATTAATGCTAAAGATACTTCCAGATATTATAAAACCAAGGTAGAGTGTTTCAACTGTCAAATATGTGGACACTTTACCAGGGAGATGTAAAGCACCAGAAGCAGGAAGGTCAGTTCAAAAATCAAGACCAACAAACATGAAGCAAGGAAACAAAAAGAACACATCTTCAAAGGCAATGTTGCTATATATGGTGTAGGCTTGACTGTGAGTTATATGGCAGAAGACAAGTTCAGACAAACAAAGTGCTCTAATGTGTATTTTCATATATCAGAGGTATACCATGATAAAAACTTGCTCTAAAAGTTGTCTGAAAAACTTTGAAACTCTTAAGAAACAGTATGATGATTTGATTGTTAAACTTAATCAAACTGAATTTACAGCAACTACATATAAAAGAGGTTTAGCAACTCTAGAAGAAAAATTCACTTATAGAAAGAATGAGGTTCTCTTTAGTGAGGAAGTTGCAGTTCTTAAAAGAGAAGTAGATTGCAAAGACTATGAAATAAATGTGCTTAAAAGTGAGTTTGAAAAGTTAAGCAAAGAAAAAGAGGGCATTGAATTTAAAATTGAGAAATTTGATAAAGCCTCAAAAGATTTAGATCAGTTGTTAGGGAGTCAGATAACTGACAAGAGTAAAAAGGGTTTGGGGTATAGTGCAGTTCCTCCACCTCATCTTTTAATCTATAATAGACCTAAAAAGCTTGATCTGTCATATTCTAGTCTTGATGAATTCAAAGAGCCTGAATTCAAAGGTTATGGTACTGAGAATAGTAAGCAAGAGTCTAACATAGTTTGTGATAAGAAATCAGATGATTCTAAGAAAAGTTCTGATGACTCTTTGGTAAAAGAACAAGTATCAAAAGACACAAGTAGATTTGTTGAGTCTTCACTTAATGTTGATAAAGAAACTATTTTTCCTGTTGATAAAAAGGTAGAGTCTGTCAAACCTAAAAATCATATAAAACCAGTTAAAAGTCAGTTAGGTATGCTGAGATGTATAGATCACAAACTCCTAGGGGGAATCAAAGGAATTGGAATGGACAGAAGTCCAATCAACTAGGAAGTGATTTTGTAATGTATAACAAAGCTTGCTTTATTTGTGGGAGTTATAATCATGTACATGCTCAGTGCAAATACCATCAAAAGGAAGGGATGGTATATGGGAATACATATAAAAGGGTGAACTGCAACTATACTACTAAAAGATCTCACCCTAATGCTCAAAGGAACAAGGTTCCAAGAGCAGTTTTATTGAAAACTGGCCTCACACCACTTAATACTGTTAGGCCTGTGAATAATGTTCACCCCAAACCAGCAGTTCATAGTGCTAAATCAATATTACATTTTTTTAAACAAGCACAATCAACTGCTCAGATGCCCTTTTATAAGCAAACAACATTAACTAGCAGGACCAAAGCAGTTAATACTGCTAGGTCATATACAGCTCCAGTTAATGCTGTTAGTGTAAAAAGGGAAAATGCTGTTAAGACCTCAGCATGTTGGGTTTGGAGACCTACCAATCCTAATGGTGCATTACTTACTTTCAAAAGACACAACTACATTGATGCACAAGGCAGATCCATGTCAGTGATGGCTTGGGTCCCCAAAGGAATCTAATTTCCTTATTTTTATGTGTAGGGCAAGACACAACAAGATGATACAGGATTTGTTGATAGTGGATGCTCAAGGCTTATGA
>BQNB010051105.1:3788-41169 GCA_026074375.1 Tanacetum coccineum
AAAAATGTTGAGTAGAAGGCTAGAAGTTGATCATCAAAGTGAAATGGGTTATGAGCTCATCAGGTTTGTCAAGTCACAAGTTCAACAGTATAAGAGTGTTTAGAAGCATCCTCAGCAGACTAGACTAGAAGATTTGATTCAGAAGAAACTTAAGATTTGAAGATAAATTACAAGTTTAGGGGAGGATTGTTGGGAATAAATCTTTACAGGTTAGTACTTCTAGTTCAAGAACTTAATACTTGTCAAGATATAACTAACAGTATTAACTAGGTTAGTACTGCCAGAAGAAAAGTTAGTACTGCCAGTACTGAACTTAATACTGCGAAAAGACTTAGTACTGCTGCATGAAGATTACAACTGCCAGAAGATCAAAGACGTGTGAAGTGACATGTATGAACTTATTGTATATATCTTATATAGTTAGAAGATATGTAGATATCTTATAAAAGTTTAGAAGATTTGTATCTTGTAAAGGACTCCTTAGTGTATAAAAGGAGATACTAAGTTATGGTTGTAAACACATCATAATAGACACATTCATAGCTTCAAGGTTATAAACCCTAGTACTAGACAGAGTACTCGTATTATTCATCATAATAATATTGAAGCTTTTTGGTTATATTCATTATCCATTCTACTGCATCACAGTTACTATTACATTGATATTCTTCTAAATACTAAAGAGTAGATTCCGCATACTCTTAGTATCAACAAAGTTTCTAAGCATAGTTTTCTTGAATCTATTCAATACAACTAGCCCTTTTACAAGATTTGCAAGATCTAGTTGGGATCAACAAGTGGTATCAGAGCCTGGTTCTAAAACTTTGCTCTAGAAGAAACAAACAAGAACTGCTTGATTCATTTAAAAGAGATGGATTCTGAAACTAACACAAACTAATGCCCACTGCAAAACTGCTACATCTCAAGCAAGATAATATGAATGTAGTAGAACATTAAGTAGAGCAATACTTTCAAATTCAAGACTATGCTCTATGGGATGTCATAGAGAATGCAACTCTTTCAAACCAACAACACGAACAATAGCAAATGTTGATGGTAACTTCTGACTTCATTTGATACCAGTCCTGTTACTACTAAAGAGAAGGCCTAAAAGAAAAATGATGTAAAATCAAGAAGTATGTTGCTGATGGCACTTCCCAATGAACATCAATTGACTTTTAATCAATACAAGGATGCCAAGACTTTGTTTTCTGCCAAACAAACAAGATTTGGTGGCAATGATGCCACAAAGAAGACTCAAAAGACACTTCTGAAGCAGATGTATGAAAATTTCAATGCTCTAAGCATAGAGTCACTTGACTCTATCTTTAATAGGCTTCAGAAAATTTGATAAGCCATGATGGCATCTTGGTGAAAACACTCACAAGGAAAATACTCAATTTTAAAGTTCTTAAGAAGTCTACCTTCCTGAATGGAACCCTCATGGTGTTGTCTGGAGGAACAAACAGATCTACTCATGAAGCTTTGAAATTTCTCTACAACAATTTTAAGATTGTTGAACAAGAGGTTAAAAGGACTGCAACAACAAGCTTAAGTTCAGGCTCTCAGAATATGGCCTTTGTTTCAACTCTTAGCAGTACTAATGAAGTTAATACTACTAATGTTCAAGTTAGTACTGCTAACTCTTCAGTTGGTACTGATAGTACTCTTGATAGTACTGCTAACTTGAGTGATGCCACTGTCTATGCTTTTTTGGCCAATCAACTAAATGGGTCTCAACTTGTTCATGAAGACCTAAAACAAATCCATAAAGATGATCTTGAAGAAATGGATTTGAAGTGGCAATTGGCATTACTGAGTATGAGAGCAAGGAGGTATTACCAGAGAATTAGGAAGAAAATCACTATCAATGAAAGTGATACTACATGATATAACAAGTCTAAGGTAGAATGTTTCAACTATCATAAGATGGGACATTTTGCAAGGGAATGCAGAAATCCTAGGAGTCAAGAAAGCATGCCTAGGAATCATGATCATAAGAACATGAATCAAGATAGCTCAAGAAGGACTGCGAATTTGGAAGAAACAGCTCCTAAGGAAATGGTGGCTATTGATGGAGCTGGTTTTGACTGGAGCTTTATGGCAGAAGAGGAAGTCACTACAAACATGGCACTTATGGCTTTCTCAGACTCTGAGGTATGCACTGATAAAACTTGCACTAACACCTGTCTTAAAAGCTTTAAAACCCTCAAAACTCAACTTGATAATTTAAGAGTAGAATTTAATAAATCCGAGTTTAATCTAGCTACTTACAAAAGAGGGTTAACATCTTTAGAAGAACAACTTGTTTTTTTACAAGAAAAATGAGGTTATGTTTTGTGATCAAATTGTTGTTTTAAAAAGAGATACCTCATTTAAAGACTCAGAAATCATTGCTCTTAAAAGTGAGATAGAAAAGTTAAAGAAAGATAAAGAGAGCAATTAGATTAAAATTGACAAGTTTGAAAATGCTTCTAGGTGCTGAGACAAATTAATAGGGAGCCAAATATCTAATAACAATAGAAAAGGTGTGGGGTATAATGTTGTTCCACCTCCACCTACAGGCTTATTTGCACCCCTAACTATTGATTTGTCCAACTCTGGTCTTGAGGAGTTCCAACAGCCTGGGTTTCAAGGCTATGGACCTAAGGTCAATAAGAGTGTCTGTGTAGATACCTCAACTGAGGTTAAGACAACTCTTGCTACCCCATTGGTTGAGGAGTTAGTGTCTGAGAAAAAAAAACAAACTGTTTTTCTTATTAAAATAGAATTTGTTAAACAACAAGACAAAACAGCTAGGAAACTAGTTAAGTATGTAGAGATGTACAGATCACAAAGACCTAGGGGGAATCAAAGAAACTAGAATAATCTTAAATCCCAACAACTAGGTAGTAATTTTGTGATGTATAATAAAGCATGTTTTGTTTGTGGGAGTTTTGATCATGTTCAGACTCATTGTAAATACCATCAAAGAGAAAGGATGGTATATGGGAATAATTATAACAGGGTGAACTACAACTATACTACCAACAAGACTCACCCTAATGCTCAAAAGAACATGGTTCCAAGATCAGTTTTAATGAAAACTAGCTTAAAACCATTTAATAATGCCAGGACAGTTAATACTGCTCATCCTAAATCTATAGTTTTTAGTGCTAAACCAATATCATGTTTTTCAAAATCAGCACAATCAACTGTAAAAAGGCCCTATAAATAAAAAACAGTATTAACTAACAAAAATTTTACCCAAAAAGTTAATACTGTTAAGGCAAAAGCAGTTAATACTGCTAGGCCAAAAGCAGTTAATACTGTTAGGCCACATTCAGCAGTTGTTAATGCTGTCAGGGCTAATCAGGCAAATACTGTTAAGGCCCCAGCATGTTGGGTTTGGAGACCTACCAAACCTGATAGTGCATCAATTACCTTGAAGAAACATAACTATATTGATGCACGAGGCATATCCAAGTCAGTAATGGCTTGGGTCCCCAAAGGAAACTAAATTCCTTATTTTTATGTACATGGCAATCCACCAACTGATGATCAAGGCTATGTGGACAGTGGATGCTCTAGGCACATGACAGGCAACATTTCCTATCTCTCAGATTTCTAGGAGTTTAATGGAGGATATGTTACCTTTGGTGGAGGAGTCAGAGGAGGAAAGATCACTGGTAAAGGTACTCTCAAAACGGGTAAGCTTGATTTTCAGGATGTGTTCTTTGTCAAGGAGTTACAATTTAACCTTTTTAGTGTCTCACAGATGTGTGACAAAAAGAACTGTGTTCTTTTTACTGACACTGCATGTTTTGTTCTATCTCTTGATTTTAAGTTACTTGATGAAAGTCAGATTTTACTTAAAATTCCTAGAAAGAACAACATGTACAGTGTTGATATGAAAAACATTGTTCCTAAAGAGAGTTTAACTTGTCTTGTTGCAAAGGCCACACTTGATGAATCAATGCTATGGCATAGGAGGCTTGGTCATGTCAATTTTAAAACTATAAATAAACTTGTTAAAGACAATCTTGTGAGAGGTTTGCCCTCAAAACGTTTTGAAAATGACCAAACTTGTGTTGCTTGCCTTAAGGGAAAGCAACACAAAGCCTCATGTAAGTCCAAGGTTCAAAACTCTATTACTCAGCCTTTATTCATGTTGCATATGGACTTGTTTGGTCCAACTTTTGTTAGCAGCCTAATGAATAAGAAATATTGTCTTGTGGTTACTGATGATTATAGCAGATTCACTTGGGTTTTCTTTTTAGCCTCTAAGGATGAGACTAGTGGCATCCTTAAGAACTTTATAACTGAGATAGAAAACCTAGTTGATAAGAAAGTAAAAATAATCAGATGTGACAATGGGACAGAGTTTAAGAATAGAGTTATGAATGAGTTTTGTGAACAAAAAGGCATTAAGAGAGAATATAGTGTAGCTAGAACTCCTCAGCAAAATGGTGTTGCTGAAAGGAGAAATAGAACACTGATTGAGGCAGCTAGAACAATGTTAGCAGACTCTAAGTTACCCACTACATTTTGGGCTGAAGCAGTTAATACTGCTTGCTATGTGCAAAATAGGGTACTAATTGTTAAGCCTCATAACAAGACACCTTATGAATTGTTTAGAGGTAGAACTCCTGCTCTAAGCTTCATGAGACCATTTGGGTGTCATGTTTCTATTCTTAATACCTTAGATCATCTTGGCAAGTTTGATGGAAAATCTGATGATGGATTCTTTGTTGGATACTCATTGACTAGTAAGGCCTTTAGAGTATACAACATTAGAACCAAGAGAGTAGAGGAAAACTTACACATTAGGTTCTTGGAGGATAAACCTATTGTTTCAAGAGATGGTCCAAAATGGCTGTTTGATCTTGATAGTCTAACAAAATCAATGAATTATGTACCAGTTATTGCAGGTACAAACTCAAATGATTTTGCAGGTTCAGAAGTCAGTGTTGATGAAGGTTCTACTAGCAAGAAAACTAACACTAGCCAAGACTACATTGTGATGCCTCTGTGGAAAGATTCTTCATTATTTGATACTTCTTCAATGAATGTTAGTCATGATGAATCAGAACCTTCTTGTGATACTGAAAAGAAGGATGATGAAGGGGTTAGTAAAGCAAGTGAAGTTGATGACCAAGAGAGACCTGAAAGCAGTACTCCAAATATTAATACTGTTGGGCCAAGTATTAATACTGCTAGTGCAAATCCTAGAACTGGCAGTCTACATATTAATACTGTTAGTCCAACAGTTATTACTACTAGGTCAAATCGCCCTCAATCTGTCTCGGACATATTTTCATTGAGAGACAATGTTACACCTGAAGCCACAAATGCTGATTTATTTGGTGATGAAACAGAAATGGATATGAGCAACCTCAATGCTTCATATCAAGTTCCTACTACTCTAAATAGCAGAATACATAAAGATCATTCTCTTGATCATGTGATTGGTGATATACAATCTGGTGTACAGACAAGAGGGATGACGAAAACTGCAAATGAACAAGGGTTTCTTAGTGCTGTCTATGAAAGGAAGACCCATGATGACCTTAATACTTGTCTATTTTTCTGTTTCCTATTCTAGGAAGAACCTAAAAGGGTTACCAAAGCTCTCAGTGATTCAGCTTGGGTAGAAGCAATGCAAGAAGTGCTTCTACAGTTTAAGCTTCAAAATGTTTGGGTTCTAGTGGATTTACCTAAGGGAAAAAGGGCCATTGGTACAAAATGGATTTTTAGAAATAAGAAAGATGAGAGAGGCATAGTCATCAGGAACAAGGCAAGGCTCGTTGCTCAGGGATATACTCAAGAATAAGGCATAGACTATGATGAAGTCTTTGCCCCTGTAGCAAGAATTGAAGCCATCAAATTGTTCTTAGCTTATGCTTCATTTATGGGATTTATGGTGTACCAAATGGATGTCAAAAGTGCTTTCCTCTATGGTCAGATTGCAGAGGAGGTATATGTATGTCAGCCTCCAGGGTTTGAAGATCCTAACTATCCTGACAAGGTTTACAAGGTAGTGAAAGTACTCTATGGGTTGCATCAAGCTCCAAGAGCCTAGTATGAGACCTTGGACAAGTACTTATTGGACGATGGGTTTCAAAGAGGAAAGATAGATCAAACCCTGTTTATCAAGAAGAAAAAGGGGGATATTTTTCTTGTACAGGTCTATGTGGATGATATTATCTTTGGCTCTACAAAGAAGGAGTTGTGCCTTGAATTTGAGAAACTTATGCATGAAAAATTTCAGATGAGTTCTATGGGAGAACTCACCTTCTTTTTAGGTCTGCAAGTGAAGCAAAAAGCAGATGGAATATTTATCAGCCAAGATAAATATGCAACTGACATATTAAAGAAGTTTAATTTTCAAGATATCAGGCCAGCTAGCACACCCATGGATACTGAAAAGCATTTGCTCAAGGATTCAGATGGTGATAATGTTGATGTCCATCTATACAGGTCAATGATTGGATCATTAATGTATCTTACATCATCCAGGTCAGATATTATGTTTGCAGTATGTGCATGTGCCAGATTTCAGGTTACACCAAAAGTTTCACACTCACATGCTGTAAAAAGGATCTTTAGATATCTAAAAGGCAAACCCAAATTAGGTCTTTGGTATCCTAGAGATTCTTCCTTTGATCTGGTGGCTTATTCTGATAGTAACTATGCTGGAGCTAGCTTAGATAGGAAATCAACTACAGGAGGTTGTCAGTTCCTAGGATGCAGATTGATATCATGGTAGTGAAAGAAGTAAATTGTGGTTGCCACCTCCTCTACTGAAGCTGAATATGTGGCCGCTGCTAGTTGCTATGGACAAGTACTCTGGATTCAGAATCAAATGCTTGACTATGGGTATAATTTTATGCACACCATGATTAATATTGATAATAACAGTACTATATGTATTGTTAAGAATCATGTTTCTCATACTAAAACAAAACACATTGAGATTAGATATCATTTTACAAGAGACTGCAATGAGAAAAAGTTATTTCAAGTGGTTAAAATCCACACAGATTAAATTTTTACAGATTTACTTACAAAAGCTTTAGATGTTGGAAGATTTCAATACTTGATTACAAGTATTGGAATGATAAATCCATAAAGTTTTTAATCTCTTTGTGTCTTTGTAATATTACAAGATTAGTACTATTAGTCTTGTCAATTAATACTGCTAAGTATAGTTAGTACTGCTAGTTATACTTAAGACTGCTTGTTAAAACTGTTAGTCATACTTAATACTGTCAAGAAGTAAATACTTTGGATTGTCTATTTTTGGTTTTGGACTAACACTTGCAGGCTAAGCATATTGAGTACCTGATGTTGAATGCTTTACCTCTGAAGTATGGTTTGAGGGGAGGCTCATTATGTTAATATGTAGTCAAGCATAGATGGAAGGACCTTTGACATCATACAAAAGTGTGCTCTAAAGAATCAAAAACACATAGGCATGTCAAAAGAGGTCGGGATACCAAGATACCTCAGTCTAGTGGTCCCCCTAAAAAAGATTGGTGATGAGGCTGTCCATAAGGAGTTGGGTGACAGAATAGAAAGGGCTGCCACTACTGCTACTAGCTTAGAAGCAGAGCAGGAAAGTGGTAACATCAATAAGACCCAATCCATGGCAATAATTAATGGATCAAGTCCTCAGGGAACTGGTTCGGGTAGTGGTCCCAGGTGCCAAAGATACCATATTGGGGGATGCAGATGCTTAAACTAGGTTTGAGACTACATCTAAACAGTCCTATGACCCACCTTTTACAAGTGTTAACACACTTGGAAGTGGGTAGGATAGTATGAAACTAATGGAATTAATGGCACATTGTACAAAACTGTCTGAATTGGTGAGAAAAAGAAAAGAGAGATATAGTGAGATGAAAAACAGATAGAGAGTTGTGTGATAAAAACAGAAAGAGTGAATTGGTGAGCAAAAAGAATTGAGAGATAATGTGAGCATAAAAACAGAAAGAGAGATTGTGAGTGCCAAGATTTGGTGATGGAAATGATTTTTGGATGAAATTGAGGTTAAAACTGCTATCTCAAAGTTAGTACTGCTGGGCATTACTTAGTACTGCTGGGCATTACTTAGTACTGATGAACATGTTTTAGTACTGCTGGGCTTAAAGTTAGTACTGTTAGGCTAAAATTAGTACTGCTGGATGACCGTTAGTACTGTTTGAGCCATAACAGAATTTCCTTCACTAATTCTAGCCGTTGAGATATTTCCGCCAACTGCCTTGTTTATAGCCTATAGGGTTTGACTAATTGGAGAATTCATGATCTTTCTATAAATTCATAAGATTTCTTCAAGATAAGAACAAAATTCTTTCAGTCGGTCAAATCACAACCCTAAGTGCTCTCTATATTATCTCAATTAACTTTGTCAACCTTACATTCTCTCATAAACGAGCCTAACCCAGAACTTTAATCGTATTTTTCTCTCATCAAATGGCAAATTTAGAGTTTTGCGACAAACACAACATGGTGGCCTACTTACAGAAGCCAGAGGGAAGTGAAGCCTTTCATCAAATTGTGGATTTTCTAAATGCTAGTCATATCAAGTATGCCCTTATTGAGAATCCCAAGATATATGTTTCCTTAATCCAACAGTTTTGGGGAACAGCTACTGCTAGAACAACTGATGATGGAGAAGTGGAAATCACTGCTAGAATAGATGGACAAGTCAAGACTATCACTGAAGCATCTCTTAGAAGACACCTCAAGTTGGAAGACTCTGCTAGTATTACTTCTTTACCAAATATAGAGATTTTTAAGCAACTTGCTCTTATGGGGTATGTGTCTGATTCTGATAGACTTACTTTTCAAAAGGGACACTTTTCTCCTCAGTGAAGGTTTTTCATTCATACAATCCTTCACTGTTTAAGTCCAAAGACAATAGCTTGGCAGCAATTTAGTAGCAATATAGCAACTGCTATAATTTGCTTGGCCATAAACAGGACTTTCAATTTTTCAAAAAGGATTTTTGATGCTATGGTGAAGAATTTAGATAGCACACACAAGTTTTTTTATGTATCCAAGATTTCTTTAAATCTGTTTAAACAAAAAAAGGAGACTTCTTCAACCTCACACCAGAACTTATCTTGCTCATACTCTTACCAGAAAGCTATTTAGCAATATAAAGAGGGTTTTAAGGGGTTATTCTGGGGTAGACTTTCCTCTATTTCCTATTATGATCACTACACATGAGTCATCTCCTTCCAGAATAACATATTTACCATCCTTATCACCCCAAACACATCAATCACCTCAATCATCACCACTTAGGGATCTAACCTGACAGGATGCTGAGATTCCTCAGTCTTAGTTTCTTACTCAAACCCAAGTAGCAGATGAGGCTGCATTCACAAGAGTGGATGTTGATGCTGGAGGGGCTGCCACTACTGATATTGGCTTAGATGCAGGTCAGGGTAGTGGTACCATTCATAAGACCCCTACCAAGCCCTATGATTCACCTATCCCAAGAGTTCACACACTTAGAAGTGATGAGGGCAGTATGCAACAAAATGAATTAATGGATTTGGTTATCAAGTTGACAGATAGAGTTAAAGTGTTGGAGAATGACCTGAAGCAGACAAAGAAGGCTTATAGTTCTGCTATTATAAAACTCATCATTAGAGTGAAAAAGTTGGAGAAGAAGGTCAAGTCAAACAAAGCTAGGAGAAGGGCCAGGATGTTCAGAGATGAAAAGAGACGAACCCTAGTTTTAGAAGACGATTTTAGCAGCCTTTGGGCTCGTTTTTATGGTGTCAAAACCCTCTTGTAACAGCCTTAACTGCATGATTTAATCAAGTAAAGTTCATTTATCCCTTATCACTTAATATGTCTATGTGTATTGTGATAGATTCTTGTTCTTCTTCTTTATTTGCCATGCAAGGCTAGATCTATAAGTATTTACTTATGATTGCATGAAACTTAGATTGTAGGTCCTTTTAATGTTACTTCTTGTGATAGATGTGCGCGTTAGGCTTTAGAAAACTAGCCATAAGATATTAAATTGACATAGACGTCTAGGGAAACGCGAGTGTGTAGAAAAGATACCATCGGTAATAATCTACATACTACCTTACCCCTAATATGGTTGATCCCTCGTAAGATATTTCAATTGCATTTAATATACTCTTAGGGGCCTTGTAATAGTCTTCATACTACCTTACTTGTGCGTTGCCTTAACAGAATATTACGTAGACGGCGGGTTTGTGTAATTCGTTCATGACTTAGGAAATACTTACACAGATCATCACAAGTGTGACAAAGCAACAGGATTAGGAAAAGCAATCTGAGGAGTAGTGCATGATTAAGTAAATATGTTCGTTTAACATATAAGTTACCACCAAAGTAGTTTAGATTATAATTTAGTTTAATTAAATAAAACAAACCAACCTCTCAAATATATGATTTTAACTGTGTTCTATAAAATAAAAAAAATAAAAAAAATATTCTCTCAACCCCATAGACCTCTGTTAGATTTTGTTCAAGCATTCCCAACCTATTCCTCTAGAGAATGATAAAACCCCCAAGTCTTGCCTTACTACACTACAACGGTTAGATACTCTGTCTAGGGGATTGTAAAAATTCTTGTGAAGTCTTTACGAGACCCGCATCAAATATCCTTTATAATTTCCATACGGAGAAGATGGCTACCATGAAAAAATATTGTATCACAACAACAAAGGGACCCGGATAACTAACCGTAGTTTTGTAACAATGAAAGAGTACTACTCTTACATCATTCAACAACAAAATGACCAGGGTACTAGTTTGGTACGAGGAGGCCAACTATTTCAGCAATACTTGGTGGACGCATACATAACGGTTGGCGAACAAAGACTTAAATGGACCAAAAATAATCAAGACACCTTGCGCGTAGACCTATATCATAATGTGTGCGACACTGTTACAAGAGGCGACACAAACGCGGCAGGACTTGGGAAAAGAATAGTATTGTCACACCTCCAAACGGGGCCTGGACGAAATACGTGTCCGAGGGCGTGACGTCATAACAATCTGATCATAAATCAATAAAGAACGACCACTAATCATGGACGTTTGAAAAAGTTTACTCGTCGCATAAAATAAAATAAATTTAAGTTTTACAACACATAATAATTAAGTTAGATGTAGCAGAAGCATAACAAAGTTTTGATAATGACAACGAGTAAATAATAGATAAATCTTGAAATTGGCGATGTCACATAGCACATAGACTCCACATAGCATCAAGAATCGATCTAAGCTAAGCACCTGAGAAAACATGTTTAAAACGTCAACATAATGTTGGTGAATTCATAGGCTTAAGTTAACACAAGAGTGGACCACAAGATTTCAAAACGTATGTGACTACTATAACAGATACATCATCACATAAAAAGTATTTACTGTTGCGCTAAGCTCATGACATTGAAGCTAATAATCAACAGGGCATGCTATATCCTGTCGCATAGTATTCCTGCCCTTAACCGGTGTCCCAAACCAAAGACCACCATAATGCACAATCGACATGACATATATCCGTTTGTTCTTCGTTAAGTGGAACCAAAGCGGATGGGGATAATTAGTCCCAATAGATCTATTTACTCACTCGCGATCCCTCAACCGGTCCTCCGGTCAAGAAACTAACAGTTCATGATAATTTGGGCAGTAGTAGGTTTGTAAGCAACTTAGGCAACACATAAACATGTAAAACTCGCGTAAAGAACTTGTGTCCAATTTTAAAAGCAAACAATGTTTCTCACCCCATGGTATAAAGCATTTGTAAATCAGTACAAATGTGGGGCTATGAACTTACCTTAACAAGGATAAGCGATAACCACAACAAATGATGATGATATAAGGAGGTCTAGCCGCGACCTAGAGTAAATATGGGTATGACTTAGAGTTAATAACCAGTCCAATTCTTAGAACATGAATCATTGGTGAATTGGAATACCCTAATGATTTTTGGCAAATCATCACAGCCATTAACGGATTTGATATAGTCTTTACCAAGAGCCGTACCCTCTTGGACTAGCCACTCTTTGTTGTAACAACTTGGTGAGTGAAAACCATATAGTTTTTAGCAAACTATTATAGCTATCAACGGATTTGAGCAAGTCTTTACCATGAGCCGTTTGCTATGGACTAGCCACTTTTCATTCCAAGAATATGGAAAGTGAAAACCATCCAGTTTTGGGTAATCCTAGGCAAACCATACAAACGGATTTGAAAATCACACCAAAGCCGTACCCTCATGGTGAATCAACTCTTTCTTGTCTGTAAGACATGGTGAGCTGAACACCATTTGATGTGCGGTGGTTAACCAACACCCAATCCCTAAAAATGGCTCTGGTTGTACAAAATACACTACAATAAAACCAAGCAGCATGCCAAAAACTATTTCCAGAAGAAAAACGTGATGCCACGCTAAAAATATAAAATATGGCTACTAATGCAAAGCTAATTAAGTATGAGATTCTACATAAAAACTTTATATATCATAATATATTTTAGATAGCAAAAGAACTATGAGATAATGAAAAAACTTAAACAGTACCAGGTTCATGAAACCTTAGGACGCTTGGAATCAGAAAATTTGTTTCTTAAGAAAGGCATCAACTGAACCGCAGTGGTATTTTCATTACCCACTGTTCCGCGGCAAAATTTCCAGCTGATGAATCGAGACATCCTTTCGATAAGACTGAAAGATTGAGGATATTTCTTGTCCACACACATATGTAAAACAAGCCACTAAAACTGTCCTAACACATGAACACAGAAAAAGAATATAGCTTCCAGCTTTGATTACTCCAGGTGTGTTGGTTTCTTCTAAAACTTTCCACTACATCATTCACTTCAGGTGACATCATCAAAACCTTAAATCTCCCCAAAGATACAGACCAACGCCGATGCTTTCTTATCCTGATAAAATGTCATCACACGGCCATAAAGTGTCATCAAGTCTGCTCTGGTAACCAAGTGAAGGATTTCCCTAAGACTTGTGAAATACTTGCGAGAGTTGTCTAGCCTGTAGAAGACATTGATCGAGCCTAACCCCGTAGACAATAACTCCCAGTCAACAACAACATATAAATTAACCGGTGTATCATCATCAGAAGCAGAATCCGCATCAGAAGCATACTTAAGGCACACTTTATGTTCAGCCTCAGGATCTCCTTCTTTAATTAGAATGGTGGATGGAGAAGTATGAACACCTTTTCTGCCTAAGCGCTTCTTCTTGGTACTAAGCTTCTTGAGTGAGGAGGCAGTGTGTTGTGCTGTAGAAGCAAAGTTAGAAGGAACTTCAACTTGAGCGTCCGGAATATCCTGAGAATAAGAAGGAGCAGCAACTTCCTCTCGTGAAACATTTTGAGAAGGAGTTGCACCTGCGTCTTCCTATGGAACATCGTGAGAGGGAGCTTCAACGTGTACTTCATCATCACCAGTCTTGAGTTTCTTTGAAGATACACTAGTTATTGGACTGTCATCTCTTTTTAAACCCCTTGTGAATGCAACAGCTCTTTGGATCTTATCAAACTCTTCTTGAAGCTGTTCAGGAGAGGGTTTTCGAACTTGAGCCATAGTCCATCCAGTAGAGTATACAGCAGGACCTTGATTCTTCACATAAGTGCGCATATATTTCCTGAGCTGAGATGGTGTCATAGGCCTCTTTCTCCGTTCTTGAGCCTGTTGTTCAGCAAGTTCTTTTTGTCGAGTATTGACCAACTCAACCATCCTGGCTGCAAAATCATCATCAGTAAATTCAACACCGAAAATTATGGAAGATAAGTCTGGATTTGCTTGAAGACGAGCCAAAATTATATCCCAAGCAGCATCTAAGTAGTTTGCAGCAGATGCAAGAACCTCTTGTTGTCTCTTTCTTTGGTCTTCAGTCAACTAAAAGTCTTGAGACATCTGCCTAGCTAAATTAGCATCCTTCATAAGAGATTCAGCTCTTTGCTTTTCGAAATCTACGAGTTCTTGAGCTTGTAATCTCTGAGCAGCCTCCCAACCTAGTCTTTCTTCTTCCAATTGCTTGAAAGTCTGATCATGAGTTGGAGTAGGTTCTTCAACAGCAACACCTTTTCCCTTTCTGCTATCCTCGACAGGTGATGAAGGAGTTTCAGGTGTAGTACCACTACTAGCAGGAATTGTTTCAGCAGCATGAACAGAACGACTGGTAGGAACAGTTGTGCTGCCAGGAGAAACGGTTGAAGGACCAGTAGGAGCACCAGAGGAAACACCAGGCCAGGATATGCCAATTGGAAGAGTTGGGACTAGGATGATATCAAACAACCTGGAGATAACTCAAATATGATCGGAACAGCAAACAGCCTTAGCCAATTTGATGAGAGGATCCACATCCTGCTCTTCTTCCTCATCTTTATCAGACTTACTTATAACAACCTTCCTGCTCCCTGTGTTGAGTTTCAACTCCAAAGCTTTAACCTTCTTAACCAATTTACCACCACATCCTTAAAGACAGCTGTGTGCTGAAGCTATGATCCAAGGTACTAACTTTCTGCACAAGTTCAGACACTAGAGAAGACAAAGCAGTTAGTGTGGCAAGGTCCTCAGCACCTCCTGAGGTTGGACCTATAGGGGGAACTTGAGTGGACCTGGGAGACAGTTTTGGGGGTGCAAAGTTTATATTTTTTTTGTTTTGGTGGGGTGTTTTGTCAATTATAGTGTGGATAAGATCCTCCTAGTGTGTCATCTTCCACTTTTGTAAAGTGAATAAGGTTCAGGATCAGACTCATGGGATCTTGAAAAAGAGCAATGTTGGGGTCCTGAGTGTGACCCTGCTCTTCAACTGAGGATCATTCGGTCTGATGTTGTTGGTCTTGGTGGTGTTGGTAGATGTTCTTGAGATTGATCAGGCTCAGGCTTGTACTTTGAAATAGTCTCGGGATTGGTTTGAGGGGACATCAGGTGCAGCTTTCCCCTGTACTGCATCTGCTTTAGATGCTTGAGCAGGGGTAAGATTGCAGCTAAAGTGGCATGTGGTCCCCTTTCAAAATTTAACCTCATGTTAGAAAAAGTTTTGCTTTGACAGTTAAAAACATGATATTGTTTAGCTATTCTAGTTTCTATTCCCAAATAATGATTTGAAGGTAACCTAGGAACATAATGAAACCTTTTAGCATCACTGATGTTATGTACCATCCCCTTGAAAATGTAACTTGACCAATTAAAACTTCTCCCATCAGACAAACACATAAGAGCTATATCCAGTGGGCTTCCAAACTGATCCCAGCTACCAGATTTAGTGCTGAGACAATGCTATATTGTGTGAACCAAGAACCTCCACTGAGGTGAGAACTTGTTTTTGAGGAAGGTTAGCTTGCCTTTAGTGGGGTATCCTAGATTATCCATACCCAAATATATTTCAACAATGGGCAGTCTTAATATTTCTACTTCACTCACTGCATGTTGATGGTTAAATATGTGAACAATAAGCTTCCCCTGAAAAGTATATTAACCATCTCTTGAATCTTGAATTCTGTAGGCTCTTTGTAATGATCACTGATGAAGAAAACTAAGTATAACGTACTTGATGCTGAAGTAGAATAACCCAAACTTGTGTCTTATGTCTTGCACTATAATATGATAAGAACTCATAATCTTCTTCTTCGTTTTATGAGTAGACCTCGATCTCTTGATAAATCCGCATGCCTATACATGAGTCACTGACCACGTGATAGTAAATACCTGTGAGTACTACAATGTATCTCCTTACATCAGGTAAAAACTAGTTTTATCAAGTCTTCATCATAAACCGTATATAACCAAACAAGTTATCTCCAAGACCAAAAGATATAATAAGAACACAAACCCGTGAAAATCCACTTCATCTTCAAATAAATGATAAGTAATCCTCTTCGTAACCAATTAAACAATAATTCCAAAAACGAGCCATTAAACATTTAAACCAAAATTCATGTATTACCCGATATCTGATAAAGCAAGCAGTACGTTCGGAGATATCGGATAACACTAGCGGTACTTTCACAAACAGCAGCGGTACTTTGATCTTTTCAGCGAGCAGTACTTTAATATAGGGAGCAGTACCTTGAATAATGAATGAGCCGTACTTTCATATACCTCAGCAGTACTTAGATTTGCTCCAGCAGTACTTTCATATTCTTGAGCAGTACCTTCAAGAACTTTATCAGTACCTTCATTCTTCGACCATAAAACCTTGAATCCTAGATCGAGAGCCCCATGGCTCTGATACCACTTGTAGGATCGTTATTCCTTAATGAAACACTGATATACTGTCAACTATGCGGAATCTAGTTGGCAGTACTTATTAAACAAACACAATTGTTATTGAACAAGGTTTTTCATTCAAACGATTCTTGTTTACCCCAACCTATAACATGGGGCTACACCCAACTAATTATGGTGTACTAACTAACTAACTAACTACGGTGTACACACACACCTTGTAATCAGGATCATTGGAGAAGTCTGTGTTTTCTATGGATGGATCTATAAAACTACACGCCTATGATCTCTTTATATAGGGAGAGATCATAAGACGTTACAAAGGAATTACTTAATGACATTATCAAACATTAATTAGTATTCAAACCCAATTATGTTATTTATCAACATTATGCTTATCATTAAAATAAACCCACATTATTGTGATTTATCTTTGTAACTTCCCATAATGTTGAATTAGTCCCAGATTAGTCCCTCTTATTTCATTCGTCTTCATTTTGTCTCATCAAATTAAGAAATCACAACACTCTTTGGAGGTGGCACGACCTGAGCCTCTCGTCGGAATTTAGCAAAAGTCACTATCCTCGGATTCGATGGAATGATCTAGAGATGAAATGTGTACAGCGGTGGGTTCTGGGAGGGTGACTGGTTGAGGTATTTATCTACCTGCTCAATGCTTCCACATCGTCCATTCTTCGGGATCGTCTTCAGGATACCTTTTTTTTTTTTTTTGTTTACTTTTTTTTTTTTAATTAGAATATTTTTTTTTTTAATTTTTTTTTTTTTTCAAATTTTTTAAATTTTTTTTTTTCTTTGCTATTCTTCTCTTCGATAATGTCCATGTCATCCCATTCTTCCATCTCCTCCTCAGGGTCTTCCTCGAACTCTTCTTCGTTTTCGGGAAAGTTGAAGACGTGATTCGGCGATTGCGGCGGAGAATCCATCTACATAAGGAAAGAGTATATATATATAGTAAGCACGAGTGATTTAGGATCGAATAATATATACATTAAAATGATCATAAATAATATCATGGTTACCGGAAGCATGATTCAATATTTCATACGTTATTTAATTGAGAATGAACGTATTACAATAAGGTAATATTTTATAGAATTCATGTAACAACATTTATAATGTCAATCATAAAATAACAAGTAAGGTTTTTGGGTTACCGGTGGATATCAAAATAGCGATGGTGATTATGTGTTTTATTTTGACCCAACAAAAAATGTAGACTTTTGGACTTTTGTTATAGACTTAAGTTTTTGAAACCCATTGACCTTAGTTCACTATAACCTCAGGCTCTTGGTACCAATCTGTGAGAACCCCCAAAATGGCGGAATTTTGGGTCATGGGTCAAGGGGTACAACGTCATAATACAAGACTCTTGGATTACAAGTCACAAAACAAACATGGAAAAAGTCCTAACTTACGGTGCTTGACAAAATTTTCGGAGTTATACGCCGGGCCACATTTAAAGTTACCATTACATGACATAAGTTTAATACACGACTGACAACGACAAATGTTTTTGGTGTCACATGACTTGACCAACAAGCACATTTTTAAAAAACAAACACAAGAACGCGCCCATCCGCTTGGATATACCATCGAGCTTCTAACCTTCAAAAGTTAAGCATTATTACCTGAGATTAAAACATGAGAAACGTCAACAAAAGTTGGAGTGAATAACATAGGTTTAAATGAATTCATAGGAACAGGAACACAAGTATATAGTAGTTTCATGGGGGAAAATTCAATTTATCTTATTGCAGCTAAAGTACATGACATCTGAAAACTTAACTCATGAGCCCTAATGAAAGGTATCTGAAACTACCTCAGTAATTCAAATGTTAAATGCGTAAAGGCTATTCAAACCTTAATCATGACGGACGGGGATAGTCAGTCCCATGGATCCACCCATAACATTCGCGCTCACTAATGTGATTTAACAGTTCATTGATTTCCAGGGCAAACAACTAGCAGAAGGGACTTAGGAATAATATTTCAGGCTAGCATACAGTTTGATAAAAATCATGGCTTGTGTTCCAATCATGTAATCTCACCCCGCAATTTAAAACAATGTATCAATGAAAAAGGGGGCTATGTACTCACCGTTAGCAGAGATGAAAATTGATCAAAGAAACTCAAGAAGGAAGCTTGCACAAACAACTCAATGACATAAATAGGAAAGAACATGTGTGTCACTATGACGCCATCATGAAATATAAATCATGAATGGAAATAATTTATGTAATTATCATGTTAAATTGTTGGGTTTACATAATCATATGGTTTATGTCAAATGAAACTCAACATGAAGAAAAATAAAATAAAAATATTATTTACTATACATACTTCAAGAAATCTTGCAAAAATCTGCTTTTATAAAAAGTTTCGATCATGTTATGTGCTAAGGATTGGCAAGTCGCGCACAAACTAAAAACCAACACTTAACTTTCATCACTTGTGACCCCTACCTACTGTTATTACTAAGGTAATAAGTCTCAACCATGATCTAAGTTATCCTTACCCATACTTATCTGATCCATTTTAATTCTTTTCACCCAAAGTTATGAATAAAACCAATTCTGGATATACCTTGCCTTGATCGAGTCAAACTCAAAATGTACTAAGGCTAAGGGTGGTGAGGTTTTTACATTTGAAACTTACTTATACTACCTATCCAAGTCAGCACACTTTTAAAACTTTTACCTATCAACGGGAAAATTACAAAATTTTAGTAATCCGACTACATTTGGGCTTTTGAAACGTTAATTTGGCATTTGCCGTTTTAGTCATAACTAATTATCCATAATAGCTTTTAATGTGATTCCAAAGAGAGGAGTTCTATTTTAAGTTAGCCTACTGGGAGGAATTATAAAATTACCCATTTTCACCTTTTAACCCACCAAGGACTTCTTAAACGTTTTTGACATATGTCCGGTTTTTGACCCATTTAGTTAAAACGGCCGCCATTTACTCTTTTTTCTTTTTTTTTTAAAAATTTCTTTACGGTCAACTTACATTGAGCATTCCTACTCACCATCATACACTATACTTCAGTGGGCATCTATTTTAATATAGAAATGGACCTGTAGAGTTTAAAAAAATTGGCATGCCTGTCTAATTTCAGCACTAATTTCCATGTGTTTCTAAGCCTAAATCATTACCAATTTCGCTCTATAATCAAACCAAAGGCCTCTACAAAGCCACAATATCATACCATGATCATTTGACATCAAAATTCAGTAGGTTCAGCATTAAAATATTAATTTTATTTACAAAATTTAAGACTCCAACAAACCACAATCAATGTATACACAACATGGAGAAGAATCCAATCAAGAAAGGGGTCAAAGAGAGTACCAAATCAAGGAGATAATTAGGGACCAAGATTAAAACCTCAAACCCCTTTTGGGTTGAGTCTTTGCCGCGGCTAGGAGACCCAAACAACAACTCAATAATTTTTTTTTTTAAATCCACTACTCAACTTTCTAATCACCTCCTTCTTGTGTTAACCCCATTAAAGCTTCTTAAACCTTCAAAAATCTTCAAAAATCCTTAAAATTTAAAAGTCTTGCATGTTGTGATTGGTTTATATCATTGGAATGAGGGTGATGCAAGGATTAAGATGGTGTAATTTGTTTATTGATTTGTGAAAGAAAATTAAAGAAAATGGGTGTGTTAGTGATGAGGGTGGCGTGAGAAGGAGAGGGAGAAGGAGCAGGGAGTGAATTTTTTTTGTTTTGAAAATGGTGTGAAAAGATATGGGTTAAATGGTTATAAGTAAATTGTAACTAGCCTAAGGTTGTAGAAAAAAAAAAGATGTATTGTTGTTGTTGTATGTTGGACCGGCCCCAAAGAGAAAGAAAAAGAAACATGGTAAATTTTTATAAAACTTGAATTTACATAAAGCTTTCATAATTTAATTTAGCCCCTAGCCCGACACTTTTGGTAAAAACGTAAATTAAGTCAAAAATGACGAAACTCACGGAAACATGGAAAATCATGAAAAATGATATAAAATCTTATTCGGGATAATTTTGCGGACACGTGGCTTCCTTGATCAAAGAATGGAATAAATTGAAATCGATGACGGTGAAATTGACAACTATTTACTTGTCATGCAAGTTAAAAAATAATCTAAATACTATTATTTATGAAACGAGTCAATAAATTTGAATAAAATATTACCTTCAGAAAATACGAGTGCTACATTAATAAAGTAATTTTAGTTTTCATTGATCTCTTGTTCACGCTCTTTTTACCTTCAAATTTTAAGCTTACTATGTCAACAGCTCAAATAAGGCTTTGCTCAGCTCTCTAAGTCTCTAAGCTTAGATTGAGCTTAATTCATTCCTAATTTACTTAAACTCCTAAAATCAGTTTAATAAACCTTTGCTTAATTGATAATGGACTTTGGAAGAGAAGCTAGCTTGGGAAGAGCTTCTATAGACTTTACTAGCTTATCCATAAGGATAAGCTAGAGCTTGTAGCTGCTTAATTGAATTTAGCTTCTGTTTAGCTGAAGCTTAAAGTAAGTTTTCATTTAATCCTTATGTTCTTTTAATAATTAGTTTTATTAAGTGCTGTTAAATGTAAGATTTGCTTATTTGCTTTATCTGTTTTGCTTACTATGTGCTTATTTACCTTTATTATAGCTTATTAAGTGTGTTTGATTATCTGTTATGCTTAATATAGTATGGATCTTGTTATAGTTTAATTTGTCTAAAAATCTAAAAAACCAAAAAAAAAATATAGTTAGCAGTTGTGTAGATAATATATTTTAGCTTATTAGGTTAATGAATCATGTTATTTATCTTGGTTTTTTAGCTTAATAGTTATCTGGTAATTAGTTTGGATCATTTATATTTTTATTTCACATGCTAATTTGAAATATGTCTTATTTAAAGAGTGTTGTTTAGTTATAATTCTGACTTAAAGTCAAATAGAATTGTGCATTTTCCTTGAGATGGCTTCATTTCTTCAAATTAGTAGTAAATTAGTTTTAGAGGTTAGATTTTTTAATTGAACACGTTTTAGGATTAATTGATGGTCTCAGCGCCAGGGTTACTTATTTGTTCTTTTCTTGTGAAAATTTTTTTTGATTCAAGCCTTCTAAGAATTTGTTTGGCTTGATTGTGTTAAGACATAATCCTTTAGTGTGTCTAGTGTAGGTAGTCCTGATATGGTTTTATGCATTAGCCAATTGCATCAGCAGTCTAACAGCAGTTAGTACTGTTGATCTTTAAACTTTTTTTAAGCTAGTAATTGTAGGAATTAGGATCTAAATTTCAGTTAGCCTATAGATTAGATATAGTTTAATTTAGATTAAGTCTTAGTTTTCATTTGCTAGCTTATTTGCCTTAGTCCATTTTAGCTTAAAATGTCATATAAAATCCAAAAAGCCAAAAAATAGTAGTAATTAATTTAGGGTACTTGATTAGATTTCTAGCTTATAAGCTTGGTTTATTGTTTGGGCTTGAATTTAATAGTTCATAAATTAGTTTAGCTAGTTTGAAAAAGATTAAAGGTCTGAGTTAGTTTATTGTGTTGTTTGCTTAATTTGAATTGTGGCTTTTGAGTAATTTTCTGAAGTTTAAGCATTTTTAATCTTCATTTTTAGTTAGCATTAGGTGTTTGTAGGGATCCTAGCTTGCTAAAACTATTTTGTAAACATCATAGCTTCCTTGATAGTTTTCCAGTTTTGAGTTTGAGCTTAATTTGATGCTATGTGCAATGCTTTTATGTCCAAAACAAGCAAAAGTGAGCTCAAAACCCTCACATTTCTGTGAACAGAATCAAAGATCTTAAAAGCTTATTTCTCACTTTGAGCTTATGCTCGCATTATTGAAAATGCTTAAAATTGAGTCCTTTATAAGTTCTAGCTTTTAGATTTAGTTAAAAGTGAAAAAAAATAGCAAAAAGGTGTTAGACACCCTTTGAAAACACAAGACTCTAGTCATATATACCCATACGGTGTTTACATCGGCTCAGTTGGACTAGTTGTCCACTTCCTTATCATTTTATCTTTATTCACGTTTGTCTTTCCATTTTCTCTAAAAGTCGAAGCTTATTCAAATTATTTAGAGCATTAGTCTTTTAAGCATGGGATCTTAGTTTTATTTTTCACTTGTTCTTTGTAGCTAGTTGGATTTTCCCTGAATTTTTGATAATTTTCCATAATTGTAAGATTTTTTTTAAATTCAATTTTTTCTAGGTTTTTATTTTCTTAAATTCATAAAAATAATAGAAAAAAGTTTTATAAAATACAAAAAATTAGTTTTTAGTTTTACTAAAAAGTACTTTAGTTTACATTCAGATAAATAATTTTCAACACCTTTAAATTTTAATTTTCATTTTTTGAGCTTTTATTTTAATTTTAAAAATTGTATTTTACTTTTAAATATTAGTTAAAAAATAGTTTTCTGACTTTTTTTTTATTTAGACTGTTCTAAGTTTAATAACATCATTTTTCTAATTTTTAGGAGTAATTTGCTATTTCCTAGGATTTTATTTAGTTTAAATAGTTTTTAATTACATAATAAATTCAAAATAATGAAAAAAAAATATTTTTCTTTTCTTAAAATTTTCTTTAGTCTTATTTAGGTTTTAAATTTTGTTTGCATTTTTAGGGTTTAATTTCGTATTATTTTGCTTATTGTCGCGATTATTCGCTTCGGTAATTGTTTAAGTGATTAATTGTTTTTGTTTTACATTTTATTGTTGAAATTTATTTAGTTGTCTTAGATATCCTCAATAATATTTTTTCTCTTATCAAATTATATCCAAACTAAGGCGTGGGTTTCAATTCACACAAGTCGTTGGGGAAACGACTCGGGAAAGCATACTTCCCGGTAAACATACGTATTAGAATTTTCACTATAGGGTACTTTGGGAATTTTTACTAATCCTTTTGTGTATTAATATAATATAGTGTGTATAAAAACTGACAATCAATTTTTGGCGCCGTTGTCGGGGACTTGTGTTAAAGATTCATTCGTTTACGTTTGTTGAATTTGGTTTGAAGATTCTTTCGTCCTCGAAAGTTTCATTTTTGTTAAATATTTCAAAAATTAAAAAAAAATTAAAAATATAAAAGTAAAAAAATATTTTCTTTTTCTTTTTAGTATAGTTATCATATAAAAAATTTTAAAAAAAATCAAAAATAAAAATTTTTCCTTAAAAAAAAGCGAGAAATAAAATACACAAAGTTGGTAAACGAACACCAACATATAATACTCTCAATCGAGGTATTATCATTGTGAGACCCCCAAAATGCGGAATATATTCGGGTCATGGGTCAAGGGGGTTCACACGTAATCATTCAAGACTCTAGGACTACAGTCACAACAAAACACGAATAGTCATACATTACGGTGCTTGACTAAATTATCGAGTTATTACGCGGGCCATAATTTAAAAAATAAGTACCATACATGACATTAGTTTAAACCACGATGAAAACCGACAAAGTTTTTGAGTCACATGATGACCAACAAGCACCATTTTTAAAATCAAACACAAGAACGCCCATCAGCATTGATATACCATCCGGAATGGTAGGCCCGGTTCTTCCAAACCTTCAAAGTAAGCATTATTACCTGGATTAACATGAGAAACGTCAACAAATGTTGAGTGAATAACATTGGTTTAAAATGAATATTCATAAGGATCAGTACACAAGTATATAGTAGTTTCTATGGGGAAAAATCAAGTATTATTGCACTAAGTACATGACACTGAAACCTTAACTCATGAGCCCCTAATGAAGTATTCTGCAACTACCTCAAGTTATTAAATGTAAATCGGTTCACAGGCTAATTCAAACCTTAATCATGACGGACGGGGTATAGTCAGTCCCGATTGATCCTCCCATACATTCGCGCTCACTAACGTGATTTTAAACGGTTCTGATTTCCGGGGCAATAAAAATTACCAACTTAGCAGGAAAGGAGGACTTAGGCTCAATAATTAATTTCAGCGTAGCATACAGTTGATAAAATCAATGCTTGTGTTCCAATAATGTTATCTCACCCTCGCAATTTAAAACAAGTATCAATGGAAAAAGGGGGCTATGTACTCACCGTTAGCAAAGAGATGAAGATGATCAAAGAAAATCAAGAAGAAGCTCGAAGCACCACAAACTCAATGACCTAAATAGGAAAAAACATGTGTGTCACTATGACGCCATCATGAAATACTCAAACTCATGAATGAAAATATTCTGTAAGTATTCATGATAAATAAGTAGGAGTTTACAACTCTATGTTTATGTCAAATGAAAACTCAACATGAATGGAAAATAAAATAAATATTATTTTCTTACATACTTCAGTAATATTGCAAAATCTGCTTTTATAATAAAGATAAGGATCAAGTATGTGCAAAGGCTTGCAAGTCGGCACAACTAATCCAAAACACTTAAACTCTCATCACTTGGACCCCTACCTAATGTTTACTTGAGTTATAAGTCTACAACCCTTGATTAATGTACTCATTACCCAACTTATCGACTCCATTTTAATCTCTTTTTCACCCAAAGTTAGAATAAAACAAAATTCTGGAATACCTTGCTTGATCGAGTCCATACTCAAAATGTACAAGGCTTCAGGTGGGAGGTTTCTACCTTTGAAAGTCTCTAATCTCATACCTATCAAAAAGTTCAGCCACACCTTTTAACTTTTACCAATAACGGGGAAATCAATTTTAGTATCCGAACTACATTTTTGGGCTTTTGAAACGTTAATTTGGATTTGCGGTTTAGTCATAACTAAATTATCCATAATAGCTTTTAATTGTGATTTCAAGAGATGAGTTATATTTTAAGTTAGTCCTACTGGGAGGGAATTATAAAATTACCTTTTTCACTTTTAACCCAAGCTTTTTTTACACGTTTTGGCCATATGTACCGGTTTTGACCCATTTTAGTAAAACGGCCGCAATTTACTCTTCGGAAACACTTCCAATGGGGCATCCAACTCCACCACATCACACGTATTCTCTTAAGTGGGCATTCTATTTTAAGAAGAAATGGACTGTAGAGTTTAACTAAAATTTGGGAGGACCTGTCTAATTCAGCACTAATTTCCATGTGTTTCTAAGCCTAAATCATTACCACATTCTGCTCTTACAATCAAACACCAAGCCTCTACAAAGCCACAAAACTCATACCTATGATCATATGGACATCAAATTCCGGTAGGTCTAAATAAAATTATATTTTATGATGAACCTACTGAATTTTGATGTCATATGCATTCATTGGTTTCATTGAGGTTTGTGGCTTTGTAGAGGCTTGGTGTTCGATTCTTCTAGAGACGAATTGGTAATGATTTAGGCTTAGAAAACACAATGATATTAGTGCTGATTGATATTAGGACAGGGCATAGCTTACCCCAATTTTTTAAACTCTACGGTCCATTTCTCTTTAAAACTAGATTGCCCACTGATTTATAGTGTATGTGGGTGAGTTGGATCCTCATTGGAAAAGGTGTTACGGATGTTGTATATGGCGGCCCGTTTACTCAAACGGGTCAAAACCGGACTATGGCCAAATAACGTGTAAAAAGTCTTGGGTTAAGGTGAAAATGGGTTAATCTTTTTAATCTCCAGTAGGCTAACTTAAAATAGAACTCTTCTCTTGGAATCACATTAAAAGCTTTTATGGATAATTAGTTATTGACTTAATCCGGAACAATGCCAAATATTTAACGTTTCAAAAGCCCCAAATTGTGTAGTCGGTTACTAAATTGATTTTCAAGTTGATTGGTTAAAGTTTAAAAAGGTGTGGCTGAACATTTTTGGATAGGTAGAGAGCTAGAGCTTTCAAATGTAGAAACTCCCCACCTGTATAGCCTTTGGTACATTTTGAGTTATGATCATCAAGGGCAAGGTATTCCAGAATTTCTGGTTTTATTATACTTTTGGGTGAAAAAGAGTTTAAAATGGAGTAAGATAAGTTGGTTAATGATTACATTAATCATGGTTGAGGACTTTTTTACCTTAGTAATACAGTTGGTAGGGGTCCAAGTGTATGAGAGTTAAGTGTTGGTTTAGTTTAGTGCGCGACTTGCAAGCCTTTGCACATACCTGATCCGTAAACTTTTATTAAAAGCAGATTTTATGCAAGATTTTTGTAGTATGTCATGAAAATAATAATTTTTATTTTATTTTCCCTTTCTTTTGTTGAGTTTCATTTTGACATCAAACATAGAGTTGTAACTTCCATAACATATTTATAGATTCTCAATAATATTTTCATTCATGTGTTGAGGAATTTCATGATGGCGTCATAGTGACCACACAGTTTTCATTTTTAGGTCATTGAGTTGAGGTGCTGCCGAGCTTCTCTAGATTTTTTTGATCATTTTATCTCTTTGCTAACGGTGTGTTACATAGCCCCCTTTTTCCATTGTACTTATTTTAATTGCGGGGTGAGATTAAATGATTGGAACACAAGCTTGATTTTTTATCAAAACTGTTTATGTACCTGAAATTATTATTGCGTAAGTCCCTTTCTGCTAGTTGTTTGCCCCGTGAAATCATGAACTGTTAAATCACGTTAGTGTGAGCGCGAATGTTTTTGGTGGATCTATCTCGGGACTGACTTTCCCGGTCCGTCATGTTTAAGAGTTTGACATAGCCTGTGACGCATTTCATTTGAATTTTCTTGAGGTTGTTGCAGAAATACCTATTCATTAGGGGCTCTGAGTTAGTTTCAGTGTCATTACTTAGTGCAATATACTTATTTTTACCCTCCATGAAATACTATATACTTGTGTTTCCTGTTCCTATGATATTCATTTTTTATAACATATGTTATTCACTCAACTTTTGTTGACGTTTTCTAATGTTTTAATCTCAGGTACATAATGGCTTAACTTGAAGGTTGGAAGCTCGATGGTTATCAAGCGGATGGGAGTTCTTGTGTTGTTTTAAAATGGTGCTGTTGGTCAAGTCATGTGACTCAAAACTTTGTCGCTGTCAGTCGGGTTTAATAATTTATGTCATGTATGGTACTATTTAAATTATGGGCCGCGTTAACTCCAGATATTTTGTCAGCACCGTAAAGTATGAATTTTCGTAGTTTTGTTGTGACTTGTTTTCTAGAGTCTTGTAATGATGACTGGTTACCCCTTGACCCATGCCCGAATATATTCCGCATTTTGAGGGGGTCTTCACCATTGATAATACCTGGATGGAGGAGTATTATTATGTTGGTTGTTGCGTACCATTTTTGTGTTTTTATTTCTCGTTTTTTTAAGGAAAAAATTTTTATTTTTGATTAATTTTTGTTTATATGATAACTATACTAAAAGAAAAAGAAAATATTTATTTTACTTTTTATTTTTAATTTTTATTTTTTATTTTCTGATATTTAACAAAAATAAAACTTTCGAGGACGAAAGGATCTTCAAACCAAATTTAACAAACGTAAACGAAGAGAATCTTTAACACAAGTCCTCCCTGGCAGCGGCGCCAAAAACTGATTGTGAGTTTTAATACACATTTTATTATATTAATAACACAAAGTATAGAGAATTAATTCCAAAGAGCCCCTATTGGAAATTCTATACGTATGTTTACCAGGGAAGTATGCTTTTCCGAGTCGTTTCCCCAACGACTTGTGAAATTGAAACCACGCCTTAGTTTGGATTATAATTTGAATAAGAGAAAATATATTTTTGGTTATCTATGACTACTAAATAAATGCAACAAATAAAATGAGAAAACAAAAACAATTAATCACTTAAACAATTAACCGGAACGAATAAATCGCGACAAATAAGCAAATAAGACGAAATTAAACCCTAAAAATGCAAACTAAATTTATAAACCTAAAATAAGACTAAAGAAAATTTTAAGAAAAAGAAAAATATTTTTTTTTTCATTATTTTTGAATTTATTATGAATTAAAAACTATTTTAATCTAATTAAATCCTAGAAAATAGCAAATTAAGTCCTAAAAATTAAGAAAAATGATTTTTAAACTTAGAAAAGTCTAAAATATCATAAAAAGTCAGAAAACTATTTTTAACTATTTTTAAAAGTAAAATACTATTTTTAAAATTAAAAATAAAAGCTCAAAAATTAAAATTAAAATCTAAAAGTGTTGAAAATGATTTTTCTGAATGTAAACCTAAAAGTACTTTTTATAAAACTAAAAACTATTTTTTTTTGTATTTTTATAAAACTTTTTTCTATTTTTTATGATTTTTTGAAAATAAAAACCTTAGAAAAATGATTAAAAATAATCTACTTTATGGAAAATTATCAAAAATTCAGGGAAAATCCAACTAGCTACAAAGAACAAGTGAAAAAAATTAAAACTAAGATCCCAGCTTAAAGAATAAGCTCTAAATAAGCTTGAATAAGCTACGGCTTTTAAGTAGAAAAGGAAAGACAAACGTGTATAAAGATTAAATGGAAAGGGAAGTGGACAACTTATCCCACTAGAGCAGATGGTAAACACGTATGGTATATATGCTAGAGGTCTTGAGTTCAAAGGGTGTCTAACACCTTTTTGCTAATTTTTTTTCACTTTTAACTAAATCTAAAAGCTAGAACTTATAAAGGACTCAATTTTAAGCATTTTCAATAAATGGAGCATAAGCTCAAGTGAGAAATAAACTTTTTAGAGCTTTTTGAATGTCGTCACAGACAAAGTGAGAGGTTTGAGCTCTCTTTTCGCTGTTTGGACATAAAAAGCTTGCACAAGCATCAAATTTAAGCTCAAACTCAAACTGGGGGAAAACTATTTCTAGGAAGCTTTTTATGATGTTTACAAAATAGTTTAGCAAGCTAGGATCCCTAACTCTAAACACCTAATGTAACTAAAGTTTGTAGATTTAAAAAGGTCTAACTCAGAAAATTACTCAAAGTTTTTCCATTTCCTACAAACCTCAAATTCAAATTAAGCTAACGAACTCAGTAAACTAACTCAGACTTTAAGCTTTTTCAAACTAGCTTAACTTATCTTATGAACTATAAATTCAAAACATTAAACCAAACTTTATAAGCTAGAAATCTAATTTAAGTACCTAGAATTAATTACTACTGTTTTTTGGCTTTTTGGCTTTTTAATGACTTTTTAAGCTAAAATGAACCTAGGCAAATAAGCTAGCAAATGAAAACTAAGACTTAATCTAAATTAAAACTTTATATTAACTATAGGCTAACTGGATTAGGATCCTAATCCTAGACAATTACTACTTAAAAAAAGTTTAGATTAACAATACTAATGCTGTTACACTGTGGTGCATTGGGCTAATGCATAAAACCATTATGCAGACTACATACACTAGACACCTAAAGGATTATGCTCTTAACACTCAATTTGCAAGCACAAACTCAAATTTTAGAAAGGGCTTGAATCAATTTCACAAGAAAGAACAAAAGATAAGTACCCTGCGCTTGAGACCATCAATTAAGCCCTAACTTGTTCAATTTTAAAATCTAACCTCTAAAAACTAATTTACTACTAGTTTGAAAATGAAAATGAGCTATCTCAAGGAAAATGCACTATTCTATTTGACTTTTAGAGGTCAAATTAGACTAAACCAAACACTCCTTTATGTAAGACATATTTCAAATGAGCTTGTGAAATTAAAATATAATGATCCAAACCTAATTACCAGATAACTATTAGCTTAAAACATGATTAATAATCATGATTCATTAATCTATATGCTAATATACTATTATCGACAAACTGCTATCTATATGTTTTTTGGTTTTTTTAGGATTTTTTAGACAAATTAACCTCATACACAAAGATCCATACTTATATTAAGCAATAAAAAAACAGATAATCAACACACTTCATTAAGCTTAATAAAGGTTATAAGCTATAGAAGCACTCCAGATTAAGACAAAATAAGCAATCTTACATTAACAAGCACTTATAAAACTAGATATTAAGAAACATAAGCATACTTAAATTGAAAAAACCTTTCTTTAAGCTTCATCTAATCAAAGCTAAATTCAATTAAGCAGCCTACAAGCTCTAGCTTATCATTATGGATAAGCTAGTAAAGTCGTTCATAAAGCTTTTTCCCAAAGCTAGTTCTCTTCCACAAGTCCATTATTAATGAAGCAAAGGTTGGATTTAATAAACTAATTTTAGGTGTTTAAGTAAATTAGGATTGAATTAGCTAATCTAAGCTTAGAGACTTAGAGAGATGAGATTGTTATTGTGAGTTGTGACTTAGATTGCTTATATTTTGAAGGTTAAAAAGAGCTTGAACAACGAGATCAATTGAAAACGAAAATTTCTTTCTTAATGTAGATACTCGTATTTTTGAGGTAATTTTTTATTCAAATTTATGCTCGTTTCATAAAATAAATAGTTTTATACTTATTTTTACTTGCCTTGACAGTAAATATTGTCATTTTACAGTCTCGTTTCATAGTTATCATTTCTTTTGATCAAGGAAGCCACGTGTTCCACCAAAATTTATCCGATATGAGATTATATTTCATTTTTCATGATTTTCCATGTTTCGTGAGTATTCGTCATTTTGACTTAATTTACGTTTTTACAAAAGTTCGATTTGTCGGGGCTAGGAGTAAATTTAAATTATCGAAAACTTTATGTAAATTCAGAGTTTATAATCATTTGCCATTTTTTATTTTTTTTTCTTTTTGGGGCCCGGTCCAAAACATTACAACAACAACAATACATCTTATTTTTTTCTACAACCTTAGGCTAGTTACAATTTACTTATATCCATTCACCTAAATTTTTCTACCCATTTCAAACAAAAAAAAAAAATTCACATCCATGCGGGTGATCCTTCTCCCTCTCAAACCACGCCACCCCCATACTAACACACCATTTTCTTTATTTCTTTCACAAATCAATAAACAAATCTTCACCAATATTAATCATTGCTCACCCTATTCCAATGGTTTAAATCAATCATCACATTGCAAGATCTTTGTAATTTTGATGATTTTTGAAGATTTTTGAATGTTTAAGAAGCATTATAATGGGAGTTAATCACAAAGCTTGGAGTGTGATTGAACGAGTTGTGAGGTTTGGATTTTAAAAAAAAATTTTATTTGAGTGTTGTCTTGGGTCTCCTAGCGCGGCTAGACCTCAACTCAAAGGGGATTGAGGTTTTAATCTTTGGTCCTCTATTTATCTCCATTGATTTTGTACTCTCTTTGAACTCCTTCTTGATTGGAATCTTCTCCATTTTGTATATACATTGATCGGGTGGTTTGTTGGTGTCTTAAATTTTTGTATATAAAATTAATATTTTTATGATGAACCTACTGAATTTTGATGTACTCTGATCTTGGTAGAGTTTGGGATATTGTAGAGGTTGGTGTTTGATTTAAGAATGCGATTTGGTACCATGATTTTAGGCTTAGAAAACACATGGATATAGTGCTGAATTAGGACAAGGTCTATGCCCAATTTTATTAAACTCTACAGGTCACATTTCTATATTAAAATAGGATGTCCAGATGATGTATAGTGATATGTGGTGAGTTGGATGCTCAATGGAAGTGTCCGGATGAGTAAATGGCGGCCGTTTTACTAAAATGGGTCAAAACCAGACATATGGTCAAAAACGTGTAAAAGTCTTGGGTTAAAAGGTGAAAATGGGTAATTTTATAATTCCTCCCAGTAAGGCTACTTAAAAAATAAAAATTTTTAAGAAATCACTCTCTTTGGATGCACATTAAAAGCTATTATGGATTATTAGTTATGATAAACGGCAAATGCCAAATTACGTTTCAAAAGCCAATTGTTAGTCGGTTACTAAATTTGATTTCGTTGTTGGTAAAAGTTTAAAGGGTCTGCTGGACCTTTTATGGAGAGGGTAGGTAGAGAGTATGAGGTTTCCAAAAGGTAAAAACCTCCCACCTGTAGCCTTTGTACATTTTGAGTAATGACTCGATCCAAGGCAAGGTATTCAAGTTTTTGGTTTTATAAAACTCATAACTTTTGGGTGAAAAAAGAGTTTTAAATGGAGGTCGATATGTTGGGTATTGATACATTAATCATGGGTGGAGACTTATTTCCTTAGTAATTCAGTAGGTTAGGGGTCCAAGTGAATGAAAGGTAATTAAGTGGTTGTTTAGTTTTTTACTGTGCGCGTCTTGCAAAGCCTTTGCACTTACTCATATCCGTACCTTTTATAAAAGCTGGATTTTGCAGATTTCTTGAAGTATGTAATGTAATAATAATATTTTATTTTATTTTCCCTTTTATGTTGAGTTCATTTTGACATAAACCATAGAGTTGTAAAACTCCCACAACCATATTTATCATGATAATTACATAAATTATTTTCTTATCTTGAGTTGAGTATTTCATGATGGCGTCATAGTGACACACATGTTTTTCCTATTTAGGTCATTGAGTTGTGGTGTTTCGAGCTTCCCCTTGATTTTCCTTGATCATTTTCATCTCTTTGCTAAGGTGAGTATAGACCCCTTTTTCCATTGATACTTGTTTTAAATTGCGGGGTGAGATTACATGATTGGAACACAAGCATTGATTTTTATCAAACTGTATGCTACCTGAAATTATTATTGCCTAAGTCCCTTTCTGCTAGTTGTTTGCCCCGGAAATCATGAACTGTTAAATCACGTTAGTGAGCGCGAATGTTATGGGTGGATCCATCGGGACTGACTATCCCCGTCCGTCATGATTAAGGTTTGAATAGCCTGTGACGCATTTACATTTGAATTAATGAGTAGTAGTTGCAGATACCTTTATTAGGGGCTTCAATGGAGTTAAGGATTCAGTGTCATGTACTTTAGCTCAATAATACTTGATTTTTCCCCCATGAAACTACTATATACTTGTGTTCCTGTTCCTATGATATTTATTTTAAACCTATGTTATTCACTCAACTTTTGTTGACGTTTTCTCATGTTTAATCTCAGGTAATAATGCTTAACTTTGAAGGTTGGAAGCTCGATGGATATCAAGCGGATGGGCGTTCTTGTGTTGTTTTAAAAATGGTGCTTGTTGGTCAAGTCATGTGACTCAAAAACTTTGTCGTTGTCAGTCGTGTTTAAACTTATGTCATGTATGGTACTTTAAATTGTGGGCCCGCGTATAACTCCGATATTTTGTCAAGCACCGTAATGTATGACTTTTCATGTTTTGTTGTGACTTGTAATCCTAGAGTCTTGTATGATGAACGTCTTGGATACCCCCTTGACATGACCCGAATTATATTCCAGCATTTTGGGGGTCTCACAGATTTGGTAACAGAGCCTAGGTTTTAGGGAACATAAGGTCGATTTCAAAACTTAGAGCTATTAACCAAAAGTCCAAAAGTCTACATCTTGTTGGGTCAAAAAAAAAACACAGAATCACCATCGCTATTTGATATCCACCGGGTAACCCTAAATCCTTACTTGTTATTTATGATTGATATTATAATGTTGTTACATGAATTCGTTAAAATATTACCTTATTGTAATACGTTCATTTCTCATTTAAATTACGTTAATGAATTTTGATTCATGCTTCTCGACTACCAGTTATTTATGATCATTTTTATGTATATATTATCGATCCTAAATCATCGTGCTTACTATATATATATACTCTTTCATTATGGGTTAGCATGGATTCTCGCCGCAATCGCCGAATCACGTCTTAACTTTCCCGAAAACGAGCAGAGTTTCGAGGAAGACCCTGAGGAGAGAGATGGTAAGAATGGATGACGTGGGACATTATCCAAGAGGAAAGGCAAGAGGATCCTGAAGAAGATCCCGAAGAATGGGACGATGTGGAAGCAGTTGAGCAGGTAGATATGAAATACCTCATCCAGTCACACTCCCTGAAACCCTACCGCCATGTACCACATTATCTATTAGAGCAGTCATTCGAATACGAGGATAGTGACTTTGCTAATTTACACGACTTTGTTTGTTTTGTCATCATCAAATAGGGGAAGATTGTTGGGATTCTTGATTTGATGAGACAAAATGAAGACGAATGAAATAAGAGGGACTAATCTGGGACTTATTCAACATTATAGGAAGTTACAAGATCAGGTTTTGACTACAATAATGATAAGCGTTACAAGTTGAAGATAAATATCATTAATGTGGTTTGAATACTAATTAATGTTGATAAGTGTCAATTAAGTTTTCCTTTGTAACGTCTTATGGTCTCTATTATATAAAGAGACATAGACTCATAGGTTTTACATCCATTCATAGAGACTTCTCCAATGAGAGTCTGATTACAAAGTGTGTGTGCTTTGTATATTAGTTAGTTAGTTAGTACACCATAGTAGTTGGTGTAGCCCCATGTTATAGGTTGGGGTAAATAGGGAAACGTTCAATGAAGAAAACCTTGTTTAATAACATCATTGTTCTTTATATTCCGCTGCATGTTTATGATGTTATTTGTAAAACGATCCTAGATGGGTTTCAACGAACGTATCAAGTTTAAACAGCAATGGGATTCCACTAAGTTTATACTAACTTCTTCTGATCAAAATAACCTCTGACCATACTCCTTAAGTGTAAGTTTTCCTGGATTATCCTGCATTTTCTATCTTTTATCCTTGTCCTTTCTAGTATTTGAAACCTTTCTTTTCAATCTTCCTCTAGCTTTGTTCGAGCTTTTTATTACAACTTGTTCAGCTACAACATCTTCTTGCTAAGCTATCTCTTCTTCAACTTGTTTTGATTCAATTTTCTCATTCTTCTAAGTAGATTCTTGTTGGAGATCAAATCCAGGTCGCTTCATTACTTCCTTTTCTATCGCAAAATCCTTAGGTACAAAAGCATTATTTTTATCCCATAATCTTTCAAATATAGGTCTAATATCTTCATAACTCATTCCCTTGAAATGACTCTGCTTGTATCCTCTCTGATTTTTCAAATACATGCACATGTTCTTCCTTACTTCAGCTACAGAGAAAGATCTATTTTGAAGTGCATGATATCTTAGCACAGCAGGATCACTCCAATCAATTTCATGGGCTTGATCAGCTTTAGCTATAACTTTTTGTTCTTGTCTTGCTCTATCAAATTCTTCTTGTAACTGTTTAGCTATTTCTGCACCCCTAGCAATCCTTTGTTTTTCTTATTCATTAATCTGTTCTTGCAATCTAATATCTTCTTCATGCCCAAGTCTTTTTTGCTCTAGTTGCTTCTTTGACTTCTTCTAAATAGATTCGTCTTCTTTTATAATAGCTTTTTCTTTATCTTTTCTCTTTTCTACACTCCTCCTAATATACACTAGTGTCTCAACACCACTAATGTCTTTAGCAATAGAAACTCTTAGAGGACTAACAGTACTAATAGAAACACTAGCAGTGGTAACAGGTGCACTGGCAGTAGTAAATCCTTCAGCAGTACTAACATCAAAATCATATTATATGTCTTGCTCAGGATGTACCAATAAGATTGTAGGATCTTTATCAATTTCAGAGATCTTCCTCCCTTGTTTGGAAGAATCCTCTTTAGCATCTTCATCCTTTGAAATAACTATCCTAGCCCTTCTCCTAGCTTTGTTTGTTTTAACTTGCTTCTCAAACTTTTTCACTCTTAAGATGAGCTTTGTAAGAGCAGAACTATAAACCTTCTTTGTCTGCTGTAAGTCATTCTCTAAAACTTCAACTCTATCGGTCAACTTGGTAACCAAATCCATCAATTCATTTTGTTGAAGACTGCCCTCATCACTTCCAAGTGTGTGAACTCTTAGGAGAGGTAAATCATAGGGCCTGGTAGGGGTCTTATGCATGGTACCACTGCCCTGACCTACTTCTAAGCAAATGTCAGTAGTGGCAGCCCCTCTAGCATCAACATCCACACTTATGAATGCAACCTCATCTGCTACTTGGGTTTGAGTAGGAAACTAAGACTAAGGAATCTCAGCATCTTGTCTGGTTATATCCCTAAGTGGTGATGATTGATGTGATTGATATGTTTGAGGTGATAAGGATGGTGAAGATGCAATTCTGGAAGGAGATGACTCAGGTGTAGTGATCATTGTAGGAAATAGAGGAAAGTCTACCCCCAGAATAACCCCTTGAAGCCCTCTTCATATTGCTAAATAGTTTTTTTGTAAAAGTATGAGCAAGATAAGTTCTGGTGTGAGGTTGAAGAAGTTTCTTTTGTTTGTTTAAACAGATTTGAAGAAATCTTGGATACATTAAAAACTTATGTGTGCTATCCAAATTCTTCACCATAGCATCAAAAATCATTTTTGAAAAGTTAAAAGTCTTGTTTATGGCCAAGCAAATTATATCAATTGCTATATTGTTACTAAATTGCTCCTAAGCTGTTTTCTTTGGAGTTAAACAGTGAAGGATTGTATGAATGAAAAACCTCCACAAAGGAGAAAAGTGTCCCTTTTGAAAAGTAAGTCTATCAAAATCAAACACATACCCTATAAGAGAAAGTTGCTCAAAAATCTCTGTATTTGGTAAAGAAGTAATACCAACAGAGTCTTCCAACTTGAGGCGTCTTCTTAGAGATGCTTCAGTGATAGTCTTGACTTGTCCATCAATGCTAGCAGTTATTTTCACTTCTCCATCATCAGTTGTTCTAGCAGTAGTTGTTCCCCAAAACTGTTGGATTAAGGAAGTATATATCTTGGGATTTTCAATAAGGGCACACTTGATATGACTAGTATTTAGAAAATCCACAATTTGATGAAAGGCTTCATTTCCCTCTGGCTTTTGTAAATAGGCCACCATATTGTGTTTGTCGCAAAACTCCAAATTTACCATTTGATGAGAGAAAAATATGATTAAAGTTCTGGGTTAGGCTCATTTATGAGAGAATTTAAGGTTGAGAAAGGTAATTGAGATAATATAGAGAGCACGTAGGGTTGTGATTTGATCGACTAAAAGAATTTTGTTCTTATCTTGAAGAAATCTTATGAATTTATAGAAAGATCATGAATTCTCTAATTAGTCAAACCCTATAGGCTATAAACAAGGCAGTTGGCGGAAATATCTCAACGGCTAGAATTAGTGAAGGAAATTCTGTTATGGCTCAAACAGTACTAACTTTTAGATAGCAGTTTTAACCTTAATTTCATCCAAAAATCATTTTCATCACTAAATCTTGGCACTCACAATCTCTCTTTCTATTTTTATGCTCACATTATCTCTCAATTCTTTTTGCTCACCAATTCACTCTTTCT
>BQNB010051106.1:0-41168 GCA_026074375.1 Tanacetum coccineum
TGTATGGTACAATTATTTCTTATATTTTTCATTTTAATTTTGCTACGTTCACACTTATATATATATATATATATATATACTAGTTACGTAACCCGCCCGACGGGCGGGTTCGCTTCCGAGTTTTTTTTAGAAAAGGTTTGTATGAGTTTGGCTTAATAATTTTGAGTGTTGAGTAGAGTTGGCTATGAATGGATCAAAACGGTTCCGGTAGGCCAGGGCTGGTTTTTTTTTGTTCGGTCAATATAAAACGGTTTAGTTAGGTCCGGGTCTATCTGTTTTGATCCGGTCAATATATTGTGATTACAGTTTCAAATTGGGGTTGTGAACTACAAAATGTATTGAGATTATCCGACTTTGCGAGGGAATACTAAATGATACAATTACACTCCCTACATGGTCTTGTTGAACATTAAAATGATCAGCTTTTCGCACTTTTTGATTAAGAGAAAAATAATACTAATTACACAAACTAACATATATGTAGCAGAACTGCAAGAGGGGTTTGCATCATTAGTTTGCATATAAAATGATTTACACACACGTAAGTATGTAACTTCGTTATTCCAAATGACTTGTACAATACATGTTTTCACTTTGACCATCAAAAAATCTAAATAAGTTTCACCACAAATAACAAAAAAATTAAAAGCAACTAAACATTGGCAAAGTAATATACTAACCTCTAAACGTTACACACAACTTGATCAATGAATTCTTGGACATTAGCTGCTAAGCATTGGGAATACCTCAAACATCAGTGAATGTTTTACTTCGTTCTAATCTTGGTTGCAAAAAAAATGAAACATAAGAAACTATAAATCACATGCTAATCAAATAGATTAGTTATGGAGTTAAATTCTTTGTTTTAATACCGGAGATTCCAACTCAGTTATTCTTTGTAATGCTCGTTTTTCTATACATGTACGTTTTTTGTATTCTTCTTCAAGTAATCCAGTTAGCTGATATCTTAACTCTGCCATTTCGTGTGATTAAATCTTCAGCATCTTCATTTTCCTTGCCAACAATTTGTGTTAAGAATAGATTAACTACTTCTGTTTATTCTAAAATTTCATTTCGCTTAAATATAACGTACCCTTAACTACTTCACGAGAAGTTCATATTCTTCTACTTGATATGATAATTTTTTCATTTTGTTTTCTGGATCCATATAAAGTTGATTTTAACAACACAATGGTCTAAAAGTAAATAAGATTGAAGCAACAACTTTTATGGATGAGTTAGGCATCAATGTATATATAGTAAGAAAAAACAGTTATATTATTAAAACTTACAATCTTATTATAGAAGTTTCCACTCGCTAACTTTTACACGCATAGTGGGTTGACAGTACCTTAATCATATGGTCCAGCCCACTAGGTAGATTCCTGGCTCATTGGGGTACACTTGCAAGTTCGAGTAAAATATAAGTATCGAGGATGCTTCCTAATATAAGTCAAAAACCATTTATTTCATTCAACATCAGTGATATGATTATTATACCTGGCTGGGTAAATCTATGCCATTTTCCTGAAACTTTATTTACATGGAGCGTGGTTTTGAGTCAATCCCTAACATCAAAAGACAATATTGTAGACGACAATGAAACCATTTGTAATTGCAAACAGAGTAAAATGCACATTGCTACAATGTTATTTAAACCACATTCATATATATACCAATGAAGAGTCTGTAGTAAACAACAAATACTCAAAATTTATAAAATCACAAAAATTTAAAATCAATCTAACAAAGTGCATGTATAGAAGACATGTACATTATTCATAATATAACTCTGAAATAGTTGAGTTTTATGAAAAAGAATAGTGAAACATTAAAAAAATAAATGAAATACCATAAACCATTTATTTCATTCAACATGAATGATATTCTTATTATACTTGGCTAGGTTGATCTATGCCCCCACAAAAAAAGAAACTGAACTATTGTCTACATAGAAAGCTTGTGCCTTTGTTGATTCAATACATTCTTGAAACTATTCATTGTATTGAATCGACAAAGACTAAGAATGTTACTTATTATTCTGTTACACAATTCATTATGTGAGAGTAAAATGCTTGTGCCATTACCTGATTTGGTTCACAACAGAATCAGTTGAGGTTCTATGTTGTTGCACTTTGTGTGACATAGCCTGTGATTGTGGCGACTGTGTTGTTGCACTTTGTGAGTCTGGTAGGATCTCATGAACCAGCAAGATGGGACTGAAAAATAGCAAAGTATTTTTAGTGCAACACATATACATAAGTGGTCAAAAATTAGAAAATAACTAAATAAGAGGTTTCAAATTGCAAGGATAAAAGGGACAAAACAGGTAAACATGTTTGTATAAGTTTACAAATCCTCTAACAGCCTTATGTGATATAATGTTTATATAAGCAGAAAAAGTGTCTTTACCTTGTTATAGAGTTTAAAAATTGAAAATTGTAGGTCATTAGCAGCCCATTATGGTGAATTGTAACTTGAAATTTGTGTGTTTTGGTGCTTTCAGATGTACAATGTGTAGCACAATTGGCACATTCTTAGTGGACGGTGGTGGTAGCTCTTGGTGGTTCTTTTCTAGTGTAACATTTCTCAATTTCAGGTAAATTTACGACTTTATTATTCTTCACTATTTATTTTAGTCAAATACGCGTTTACTTTTAATTTAACTTTTAAGCTAAATCGCGTAGACTAGAAATAATCATTTAACGTAAACGGCCACCAAATAAATTAAGGTTTACGTCAAGCAAGTGCTATGTAATTATTAACTTTCCGTATTTTATTTTTATGGGTCACGTAAAAGGCTTACGTTTCGCAATAAAATACCTCTAGACACACCTCGGAAATACCTAGACTTACCTAGACTCAAACCAATACCCACTTTTAAACCTTAAACACAAAAATAATTCAATTCTTGTGTTAACAAGCCATTATGGCCGAATATAGGTGAACAAAAGGACCATAATACAATGGATACTTACACAACATTGTACAATATCCTTCTATTAAGGCCTTGTACCATGATAATCTTAATAAGATTATCAAAACCCTTCCTCCCCTTCACTCCTACTCGTTCCACCAACATGATCAACTAGAAATCCACTAAATCTATGTCAAGTACATGTACAACAAGATTTAATTAATACTTGTCCTTAATGTCCCAAAAGAGTCTAATACACAATGGATAATAACTACTTTGGATCCTTATTTGCCCTTGGTTGCCCGCGGCATATACACACACATATGCCATGAGATTTTTCAAATCTTAAGTATCTTGTACCATGATCTTGTAATTAAGATGTGTACTAAGTAGTATTAACAAAACCATGTGAGACTAACTAGAAACCTCAAATCTACACATAAAGGCACGATTTAGTTTGGATTAGGACTGGAGAAACTAACTAGCTCATAAGCCTATATATACTCATATACATTTGACACTTAACACTTCTTGAAAACTCACACACACAAACACTCTAGCAAACAAACCATATTAATTATCTTCTTGTTTCGGGTCATAAGCCGTGACAAACACCTTAACAATTTCCCTCAAACATATAAGTGGTACTAAGTTATCACACAAGTTCATAAGAAGGTACACGAGCCGAGGCGCGGGTATTTGACAATCTTAGGAGCTTTAGGTTTGTTATTCGATTGTGAATACATTGTGGGTTGTCTTCCTAACTCGAACCAAGACACTAGGACTATTGTAAGTCACGAACTAAGCTCATTCATGTCCATATCTTATTTCGTTTTCTTCCTAACTAGTTATATGGGTTACGATATATTGTAATTAACAAACTTACGTGGGCATGAACGTGCATGGTTCAACCCATCCATGTTTTACGCACGTATTATAAGTACATATGATTGTGTGGTGCTAACATGTGAAACATGACTTAAAATGAGCTAAGGCAATAACCGCTTTCGTTAAATTACAAGAAAGGGAGACCTATGTGGACACTAACTCGTTTGTACAAAACCTATACGTAAACATTTCACGTAAACTTGATAGCTTGGCTCAGGAAAGAGTATAACGACTAGTAGAACGCTTGCATGTGACAAACACGAACCATAGGTAGAGCAAATAAGCTTAAAGTGATCGTCTTATGGTTAATCACCACAAACACGAACCATATGCACCCATAGTGGACATATATATCTACTGTTGGGCCACGTAGCCCAACAAGGATTAAGCATGGCTTATGGCTTAGCTTATTTTAGGGATTAAAGAGCCTAATAGTAGCCTAATGTACTTATTGGATTTACATGGACTTTGATACCATAGAAACTTAACCGAACCCTTATTGGGCTTGGCAGCCCACTACCGTGGCCGAAATAGGCCATAAGCCATGAATAAGCTTGAACAGCTTATTTGTGAGCTTATGTAGCTTATAGGGCTTATTATGAACTTAGAAAAGATAATGGACTTAAATGGACCAAGCCTAAAGATTTAAAATGCTTTTCGAGTTTTTAATGGACCCAAAAGCCCATTACCGAGAGCTTATGGCTTATGGAATAAGCCATAAGGAAAAAACAGCTTAAACAGACCCCTAAGTGCTTATTAAGGCTAGGAAATAAGTTGGATCGTGTATTGAAACCCTAATGGACTTTTAAAAACAATTCGGGTTAAAGTTATTGGGCTAACAAGCCCAATAAGTTCAAATAAGCTCACCCGAGCTTATTTTTCAGCCAAACAGTTTCCTAAAAGCTTATACAAGTCAAATGAGAGCTTATGTGCTTTTAGAACCCTTATTGGACCTTTAATTGACTTAATGGACCTTAACGGACCCAACAAACCCAATAAGCTGAAATAAGCTCATCTGAGCTTATTTATAAGCTGCCACAGCTTATATGGCTTATTGGAGCTTAAAAAAACCTATTGACACTTGTTAGATATTATTTGGGCTTAAAATGCAAATTTTTACTCCCTCCGTCCCATTTTAATTAACCTCATTATCAATTTAGTTTGTCCCAAAACCTTGTCCACTTTCTTAATTAAGGTGTTTATGGAGTATTAAATTTACAATTTTACTCATCTAATTAGTTTTTGTAAGGAAAGTAATTCATACATTTATTGCATTTAATAGGGTAAACTTGTCATTTTAATAAATATAGGTCCAAATTCATTGAATCTATCATAAAAAGAAATTTTTTTGTTGGAGGCCAATTAAAATGGGACAGAGAGAGTACAAGTTAAGGGACTAAAAGTGTCAAAAATGGAAACATATGGTAGAAACTGTCAAAACTGAATTTTATAAAGACTAGGGAATGTTTTGCCATTTCTGAAACTTAAAGGACTATTTGAAGGTATAAGGACCAAAATTGTAATCTTTCTAAAGTTGAAGGGCTAAAAGTGTAAATGTGGAAACCTAATGGTTTAAAATGTAAATATTATATTTTCTAAAACATAGGGACTGTTTTGTAAATATAGAAAACCTAAGGGTATTTTATGAACGGAAGTGATTTTATAAACACTTAGCGAATCGGACGAGTTATAATATTATTCGGATATTATACGAATTAAAACACGACCTAATAAATATGAATATTTATTAATAACGCTTATACATATGCTTGAACGTGTGTAATCGTATACCTTCCTAAGAGCCATCAAGTAAAGACAAATTCAATAAACATGTGCACCACCACACAAGTGATAACATTATATATTAATTTACAATTTATTGTAGTTTATGCTATAAGTCATTAGCCTAAACTTGTAGACTAAGACTGGCCGTATTTACTTAGGTATTTGACGGTGAGATTCATTTGCCATACTTGGATATGTTTATCATTCACAAGGGACTTACTACTAAGGTGAGTTCATAGCCCCATGCTTTACAATTATTTAAATGATTTACATCTTTGGGGTGAGAACATGCTTTGTTTTACAAATGGGACGCAAGTGTACATTTTATACAATGATTACGTGTTTGCCTAAGTAGCGATAACCCACTGAGCCCATTATCATGAACTGTCAATTACTAGATTGTGAGCGCGAGTGTTATAAATAGATCTATTTGGGATTGACATCCCCATTTGGGTGAGTAGCGCTCACTGTGCCGGTTTGCCGGACAACAAACGTATACCATGTCGGATTTGGGATGTTGCGGGTTAGAACATCATTCACGGGCAAATGTTGGCAATTTATTGCATTCATACATGTCGAGCTTCAGTGTCATAAGCTTAGGAAAATGTAATTACTTTTTATGATGTTTGCATCTATTGCTTAATCATACACTTGGAAATCTTGCGGTCCTTCATTTGATTTACATAAACTTATGAATTCACCAACTTTATGTTGACGTTTTAAGCATGTTTTTCTCAGGTCAATAAGGAACGAGGTGCTAAGATAAACTAGGGGTCACTCTTTGGAGAGTCAGTACTAAAGATTTAGGGCGTATTACATTTTGGGAACATTTGTTATAAACTGAAATCTTTACTTATATTGTTGAACAATTTAAAGCCATGAGCTTATGTAATGAACAAGTATTTTGTTAATCCAATATATCTTTTTAAAACGACACGTTTAGTGGTCGTTCTCATATCTTGTGCTATTGATCTATGAAGTAACGCCATTGGATATTCTATATTCCGCTGCCACCCAGATTTGGGGGTGTTATATATTGGTATCTAGAGCCAAGGTTATAGAGAACCAGGTCAAAAGTTTTGTCTGAACTATAACCATTTTCAAACACTGCATTCATAAATGGGGTTTGCACGGGACACACATACATTACTTGTTTGCAATCTAGCATACATGCTTACATGACATACACTGTTTTAGCATTAGTAGTTTACTAAGTGCTTGCATGATTGATATACGAGTATATAAATTATATTACGTATATTACTATAAGAGTCTTAAAATTAATACTTATATAAGTTATTTTTGTTTTTACAGCAGTCATGTCTTCTGCATCATCTGCGGTTACCTACACTTCCGTCTACACCGACTCTGAGCCAGGCAGAGTCTTCTGGGGAGCCGATGAGGAGATATCTGATGGAGGTTCTCCACGAGTCATCGTATTAGGATACGATGGACTCCCTATACAGCCGGTAGCCCCACCATCACCGGATTACATACCAGGCCCCGAGGAGCCACAGACACCACCAGTACCACAGGACGAGGATGAGTGTGAGCCTATGTTCATACAGCCACATGATCCTGACTATGTGCCAGAGCCTATGTACCCTGAGTATATACCATTGGAGGATGAGCATGTGTTTCCAGTTGAGGAGCAGCCATTACCTCCTATTGATTTACCTACTGCTGAGTCACCAGGGTATGTCGCTGAGTCAGATCCCGAGGAGGATCCAGAGGAGTATGAGGATGATGAGACAGAGGATGGTCCGGTTGACTATCCCGTGGACTGGGGAGACGATGGAGATGATGATGACGGCAATTCATCCGGGGATGACGCCAATGATAAGGATAAGGATGAAGAGGATGAAGATAAAGAGGATGAGGAGGAGGAGGAGGAGTACTTAGCTCCGGCCGACTCTGCTGTTGTTGTACCTACTGTTGAGCTTGTTTCCCCACCTGAGGGAACAGAGCCTGTTATACCACCCTTCACTGACATTACTACCACTGGAGCTAGGATTACTGTCCAGCTTCAGGCTTCCATATCCCTTCCACTAGAGGCAGAGGTTAAGAGACTTCTAGCCATGCCTACTCCACCACCATCACCACCTATCTCACTATCACCACCCTCTACAGGGGAGCGCCTTACTAGGTGAATGACCCCATCTGCACATTCACCACCACCACCTGTGCCATCACCATTACTACCATCATCTGGGTGTCCAACCCAAATCCAAACACTCGAGATAGCCTCCAATCAGGCCCTTGTTAATGCGGTTACTGCCGCATTACCATCACCTCTACTACCACTACTACCACCATCTCTATACATACCACCACATGTTAACCGTAGAGATGATATTCCCGAGTCTGAGAGGCCACCTCGCAAGAGGTCATGTTTGTTTGCTCTAGGCCCCAGGTATGAGGTCGGGGAGAGTTCTACTGCTAGACCTACTGGAGGTCGAGGGGTAGACTGATGCTGAAGAGAGACGACGAGGGATTAGAGAGGTTGGGTATGGTATTAGGGATACTTGGGTGGATCTGGCAGAGGCAGTTCCTGAGATAGCACCTATGACCGTGGGAGAGGTCAATACTAGGGTTACAGAGCTTGCTGAGCTCCATGAGCATGATACGCAGGATTTATATGCTCTATTAGAGGATGCTCAGGATAGTAGGACTCCCATATCATAGCGAGTCACTATGGACTCGCAGCGGGTCGACTTGCTTATGGAGGATAGGATAGCTCATCAGGAGACAGTACTGATTGTAGAGGAAGAGGCCTATGCTTCCCGAGAGGCTTGGGCTCATGCGATAGGATTGAGTCAGGCGGCCCATTATGAGCATCAGACCCACCGTAAGCAGGTATATGCACACGAGTCCCAGCTCTATGCACATCAGACACAGCTACAGTTGCAGGGTACTCTTATTCAGACACAGCACCAGGTACATGAGACTCGCTCCCAGATGCAGCAGGCTGAGATGGCAGGGCATAAGAGAAACTGACATGTAGCCACAGGGCAGCAGATAGTTAGAGAACCTTCTCCGAGGATGAGATGACAAGTAGCGAGAATATGTTTGTACATGCAGGCTGAGAAGATAGCACAGCGAGAGCAGCAGAGGAGAGCTAGACAACCAGGACCGAATTAAGATGGGTTCCAGATCACTCAGGATTCAACTAGAGTAAGCGTATAGTCACATCTATAGTTTTAAGTCATTTTTACTATTGCAAGGCTAGTTGTTCCTGCATGTTAAGTATTAGTGGGTTCTCCCCGCTAGCATAGCCTTAGATCTTTTGTATTGTATTTTGTGTACCAAAAACAATTTCATGTAAAAATTTCCATGGTCCATGGACTGAAATAAGAATGTGTAATTGTTATACTACATACCTCTCATGTGATGTTTGTCTCATCTATAAATAATTGTATGACTTTGTCATTACCTCGGACGTTTTCGTCCTCTTGTGTATTCCAGACGAATCATGGGTACCGTGACGAGACGAGGACCGAAAACCCACCTCACAACACCAACCCAAACAACATGGACCCCAGATCCGTACAAGCTATGAAAGATCAAGCTCATCTGCGAACTCAGCCCAATGAGATGGAAGCCACATTCAAACAGGGATAACCGAAGGAAATGACAAACAACACGCCCTAGATTCAACGCTGACTTCAAGAAAAGTTAACCAATGAACTTCAAAGGAAATTAAGGCGTTGTCGGTTTAACCTGGTGCCAAGACACGATGAATCAATTATAACACAAAATCCTGGTATGGTGCTGATAGAAAAATCCCGATAAGATTTTCCACCATCCCCCTGAAACTTGGTCGAGCTAACCTTCGTTTCCATTAAAGAGAAAAGAACCAAAAGTCCTGAAGCCTCATCGAAGCCTATGGAAATTAACTCAATAAGACTATGACTGACAAGTAAATACCGCAGGTAGACAACCCTACCCCTAGCAAACTAGATAGTGGAACCTAAAGGTCAAAGTACACGAAGTACCAACAAACCCTGAACGTTTCCCAGAGCTAACCCAGATATTAACCAATTTATTAGCAAAATCCACTGAGCAGGTAATACAATATACCACCAATGACTCCCTTAAAACACTAAAAATTGAAATGTGAAGTCATCCAGACCCAATACTTTGGATGAGACAAAAGAGGCCCAACGACTTTGATGTGATCAAAACTTCACGCACCTATGCGAAAAAGGCAAACTGACAACAAAAGGAAGGCTGACAATTCATCCAGAAACAACTATGGCCATCAACAACAACCCTTCAAGAGACAGAATGTCACCAAGGTCTACAATATGGGGTCGGGTGAAAAGAAGCCATACGGTGGATCTTTGCCCAAGTGCACCAAGTGCCATTTTCATCACAATGGCCCGTGTACTCAGAAATACCGCAAATGTAACAAGGTAGGGCACTTTGCCCGCGACTACAGAAGTTCTGGCAACACTAATGTTGCTAATGCTCAGAAGGACAATAGGGCAGTCCCCAAAGGGAATGGTTGTTTTGAATGTGATCGAACAAGACATTTCAAGTATAGATTAACCAAAAGATGAAGAATAATTAAGGTGTAAAAGGGAATGCACAAGGCTGGGTATACGCAGTTGGAAATGCAGAGAAGAATGGGAACGCATCAAGGAATCCGTACTCCAATGTCGTCACGGGTATGTTCCTCTTAAACAACTGCTATGAACCTATCTTATTTGACACTGGTGCTGATAGAAGTTTTATATCTACTATGTTCAGTTCCCTGATTAACATCGCCCCAACTCCATTAGAAAATAGTAATAAGAGCGTCGAAATATCTGACGGGAATATAGACTGGATAGACACTATTGTACTATGATATGCACTTAAAAATTCATAAAAACCAACCGTTCAAGCAGTAGATATAATGCCCTGAAGACAACCTTGATCGATTACGACGTTCTAAATCGTCATGGATTGGTACCGGACAGGTGTCCCACGTCGTGTCGATAGTTATTAGAAACATGACTTAATAACCCAACAGGGCATTGACACATGAACATTATCGTGGTAAAGACAGCAAACAACGTTCAAGAGAATCTCGGTTAACCATTATCTCATGTTCAAAGGCTCAAGAGTACATGGGCGAAAGATGTCAGATCTTTAATTGGCACAAAATTCGGCCAAGAAAGGAGTAGGACAAGTCGGAAGGAAAGCAACTTAAGGACGTACCAATCGTTCGAGATTTTTCGGAAGTGTTTCCCGAGGACTTGCCGGGTCTTCCTCTAGCTCGACCAGTAGAATTCCATATCGACTTGATTCCAGGAGCCGCACCCGTCGCTCGAGCATCGTATCGATTGGCACCGTCCGAAATGAAGGAATTATCAGAACAACTGCAAGAGCTTTCCGACAAAGGCTTCATAAGACCTAGTTCCTCACCTTGGGGAGCCCCGGTCTTGTTCGTCAAAAAGAAGGATGGGTCATTCAGGATGTGCATTGACTACCGGGAGTTAAATAAGCTAACAGTGAAGAATCGTTATCCACTCTCAAGGATCGACGATTTATTCGATCAACTCCAAGGATCCAGCATTTATTCAAAGATATATTTGAGATCGGGTTATCACCAGCTTAGAGTACGAGAACAAGACATCCCAAAGATGGCATTTCGAACTCGGTATGGTCATTTCGAGTTTCAGGTTATGCCATTCGGGCTAACAAACGCACCTACGGTATTCATGGACCTCATGAACTGAGTGTGCATGCCCTACTTGGATAAGTTCGTAATCGTCTTCATTGATGATATAATTATTTATTCAAAGGACAAGAAGGAGCACGAAGAACGTCTTAAGGCAATTTTAGAATTGCTTAAGAAGGAGAAGTTGTATGCCAAGTTTTCAAAGTGTGAATTTTAGATTTCGAAGGTACAATTTCTCAGTCACGTCATTGATAGAAGAGGTATTCATGTGGATCCAGCCAAGATAGAATCTATCAAGGATTGGGCATCTCCTAAGACATTGACAGAGATCCGCCAATTTTTAGGTCTTGTTGGTTACTATCGAAGGTTTATTGAGGGATTTTCAAAGATTGCTAAATCAATGACGAAGCTTACTCAGAAAGGAATCAAATTTGATTGGGGAGAAAAGGAAGAAAATGCTTTTCAGTTAATAAAGCAGAAGTTGTGCAGTGCGCCAATTCTGGCTTTACCTGAGGGAAGCAAAGATTTTGTGGTCTATTGTGATGCTTCACACAAGGGTTTAGGTGCTGTATTGATGCAGAGAGAGAAGGTGATTGCCTATGCTTCTCGACAATTAAAAATTCATGAGAAGAACTACACCACTCACGATTTAGAACTTGGATCGGTGGTGTTTGCTCTAAAGATATGGAGACATTATCTATATGGAACCAAATGCACCGTGTTCACCGACCATAAAAGTCTACAACACATTCTTGACCAAAAGGAGCTTAACATGAGGCAACGCCGTTGGCTAGAATTGCTAAGTGATTACGATTGTGACATCCGTTATCACCCGGGGAAGGCAAACGTAGTGGCCGACACATTGAGCCGTAAGGAACGGGTTGAGCCATTACGGGTTCGAGCCTTAGTTATGACTATTGGCTTGGACCTTCCCAAATAAATACTAAAAGCTCAGATCGAAGCCTTGAAACCAGAGAACCTTGAGAAAGAAGATATAGGTGCTATGATCAGAAAGGATATACCCAAGGAAAGGTTGGAACCACACGCCGATGGAACATTATGTTTAAATGGCAGAAGTTGGTTACCTTGATACGGTGACTTAAGAACCATGGTTATGCACGAATCACATAAGTCTAAGTACTCTATCCATCCTGGTTTTGAAAAGATGTACCAAGACATGAAAAAGCTATATTGGTGGCCCAATATGAAGGCCGACATCGCCACATATGTTAGCAAGTACTTGACATGTGCAAAGGTCAAGGCCGAACATCAAAGGCCATCAGGATTGTTAGTACAACAAGCAATACCTGAGTGGAAGTGGAATAATATCACGATGGATTTTATCGCCAAGCTCCCTAAGTCATCATAAGGTTTTGACACCATCTGTGTGATTGCGGATCGACTTACAAAATATGCTCACTTCTTGCCAATAAGGGAGAATGATCCATTGGACAAGTTGGCAAGATTGTACCTGAACAGGATAGTAGCAAGACACAGAATACCTGTTTCAATCATCTGTGATCGTGATGGGAGGTTCACATCAAATTTCTGGAAATCATTTCAAAAAGATTTGGGTACAAAACTGAGTATGAGCACCGTATATCATTCGGAAACTGACGGCCAGAGCGAGAGGACTATTCAAACTCTCAAGGACATACTACGTGCTTGCGTGATCGATTTTGGCAAGGGTTGGGTTAAGCATTTGCCATTAGCCGAATTTTTGTATAACAACGATTATCACGATAGCATAAAGGCCGCGCCTTATGAGGCACTTTATGGCCAAAAATGTCGATCACCTGTGTGCTTGGCCGAAGTTGGAGAAGCTCAACTAACTGGTCCGAAAATGATCCAAGAAACAACGAAAAAGATCGTCCTGATCAAGTAGAGAATTCAAGCTGCTCAGGACCGACAAAAGAGCTACGCTGATTTGAAGCGAAAGCCGATGTAGTTCGAAGTTGGGGACAGGGTTATGATCAAGGTCTCACCCTGGAAAGGGGTTGTACGATTCGGTAAGCGGGGTAAGTTGAACCCGAGATATGTCAGACCTTTCAAGGTGTTAGCCAAGGTTGGGAAGGTTGCCTACAAGCTGGAACTTCCTCAAGAGTTTAGCAGGGTTCACCATACTTTCCATGTGTCTAATCTGAAGAAATGTTACGCTGACGAGCCATTAGTCATGCCGTTGGAAGGAATTCACGTTGACGATAAGCTCTAGTTTGTGGAAGAGCCCGTTGAAATCATGGAACGGGAGATCAAACGATTAAAGCGAAGCTAGATACCATTGGTTAAGGTTTACTAGAACTCTAGGAGAGGTCCTGAGTTCACATGGGAATGTGAAGATTCGTTCAAATAGAAATACCCACAGCTTTTCACAAACCGGGATTCGTCATCCACTACAAGGTCTTAAGCTTTGAGGAAAAAGCTCTTTTAACGGGTGGAGACTGTAACATTTCTCAGTTTCAGGTCAATTTACGACTCTATTATTCTTCACTATTTATTTTAGTCAAATACGCGTTTACTTTTAATTTAACTTTTAAGCTAAATCGCGCAGACTAGAAATAATCATTTAACGTAAACGGCCACCAAATAAATTAAGGTTTACGTCAAGCAAGTGTTATGTAATTATTAGGAAGATAATTATTAACTTTGCGTATTTTATTTTTATGAGTCACGTAAAAGCTTACGTTTCGCAATAAAATACATCTAGACCCACCTCAGAAATACCTAGACTCAAACCAATACCCACTTTTAAACCTTAAACACAAAATAATTCAATTCTTGTGTTAACAAGCCATTATGGCCGAATATAGGTGAACAAAAGGACCATAATACAATGGATACTTACACAACATTGTACAATATCCTTCTAATTAAGGCCTTGTACCATGATAATCTTAATAAGATTATCAAAACCCTTCCTCCCCTCCACACTCCTACTCGTTCCACCAACATGATCAACTAGAAATCCTCTAAATCTATGTCAAGTACATGTACAACAAGATTTAATTAATACTTGTCCTTAATGTCCCAAAAGAGTCTAATACACAATGGATAATAACCACTTTGGATCCTTGTTTGCCCTTGGTTGCCCGCGGCATATACACACATACATATGCCATGAGATTTTTCAAATCTTAAGTATCTTGTACCATGATCTTGTAATTAAGATGTGTACTAAGTAGTATTAACAAAACCATGTGAGACTAACTAGAAACCTCAAAACCACACATAAGGGCACGGTTTGGTTTGGATTAGGACTAGAGAAACTAACTAGCTCATAAGCCTATATATACCCATATACATTTGACACTTAACACTTCTTGAAAACTCACAAACACACAAACACTCTAAGCAAACGAACCATATTAATTCTCTTCTTGTTTCGGGTCATAAGCCGCGACAAACACCTTAACAATTTCCGTCAAACATATAAGTGGTACTAGGTTATCATACAAGTTCATAAGAAGGTACACGAGCCGAGGCATCGGTATTTTATAAGCTTGGGAGCTTTGGGTTTGTTATTCGATCGTGAATACATTATGGGTTGTCTTCCTAACTCGAACCAAGACACTAGGACTATTGTAAGTCACGAACTAAGCTCATTCATGTCCATATCTTATTTCGTTTTCTTCCTAACTAGTCATATGGGTCACGATATATTGTAATTAACAAACTTACGTGGGCATGAACATGCATGGTTTAATCCATGCATGTTTTACGCACGTATTATAAGTACATATGATTGTGTGGTACTAACATGTGAAACGTGACTTAAAATGAGCTAAGGCAATAAACGCTTTCGTTAAATTACAAGAAAGGGAGACCTATGTGGACACTAACTCGTTTGTACGAAACCTATACGTAAACATTTCACGTAAACTTGATAGCTTGGCTCGGGAAAGAGTATAACGACTAGTAGAACGCTTGCATGTGACAAACACGAACCATAGGTAGAGCAAATAAGCTCAAAGTGATTGTCTTATGGTTAATCACCACAAACACGAACCATATGCACCCATAGTGGACACATATATCTACTGTTGGGCCACGTAGCCCACCAAGGATTAAACATGGCTTATGGCTTAGCTTATTTTAGGGATTAAAGAGCCTAATAGTAGCCTAATGTACTTATTGGATTTACATAGACCTTGATACCATAGAAACTTAACCGAACCCTTATTGGCCTTAGCAGCCTACTACCGTGGCCAAAATAGGCCATAAGCCACGAATAAGCTTGAACAGCTTATTTGTGAGCTTATGCAGCTTATAGGGCTTATTATGAACTTAGCAAAGCTAATGGACTTAAATGGACCAAGTCTAAAGATTTAAAATGCTTTTCGGGTTCTTAATAGACCCAAAAGCCCATTACCGAGAGCTTATGGCTTATGGAATAAGCCATAAGGAAAAAATAGCTTAAACAGACCCCTAAGTGCTTATTAAGGCTAGGAAATAAGTTGGATCGTGTATTGAAACCCTAATGGACTTTTAAAAATAATTCGGGTTAAAGTTATTGGGCTAACAAGCCCAATAAGCTCAAATAAGCTCACCCGACCTTATTTTTCAGCCAAACAGTTTCCTATAAGCTTATACAAGTCAAATGAGAGCTTATGTGCTTTTAGAACCCTTATTAGACCTTTAATTGACTTAATGGACCTTAACGGACCCAACAAGCCCAATAAGCTGAAATAAGCTCATCCGAGCTTATTTATAAGCTGCCACAACTTATATGGCTTATTGGAGCTTAATAAAACCTATTGCCAGTTGTTAGAACTTAATTGGGCTTAAAATGCAAATTTTTACAAGTTAAGGGACTAAAAGTGTCAAAAATGGAAACATAGGGTAGAAACTGTCAAAACTGAATTTTATAAAGTCTAGGGACTGTTTTACCATTTTTGAAACTTAAAGGACTGTTTGAAGGTATAAGGACCAAAATTGTAATCTTTCTAAAGTTGAAGGGCTAAAAGTGTAAATGTGGAAACCTAATGGTTTAAAATGTAAATATTATATTTTCTTAAACATAGGAACTGTTTTGTAAATATAGAAAACCTAAGGGTATTTTATGAACGGATGTGATTTTATAAACACTTAGCGAATCGAAGGAGTTATAATATTATTCAGATATTATACGAATTAAAACACGACCTAATAAATATGAATATTTATTAATAACGCTTATACATATACTTGAACGTGTGTAATCGTATACCTTCCCAAGAGCCATCAAGTAAAGACAAATTCAATAAACATGTGCACCACCACACAAGTGATAACAGTATATATTAATTTACAATTTATTGTAGTTTATGCTATAAGTCGTTAGCCTAAACTTGTAGACTACGACTGGCCGTATTTACTTAGGTATTTGACGGTGTGATTCATTTGCCATACTTGGATATATTTATCATTCACAGAGAACTACCTGCTAAGGTGAGTTCATAGCCCTATGCTTTACAATTATTTAAATGATTTACATCTTTGGGGTGAGAACATGCTTTGTTTTACAAATGGGATGCAAGTGTACATTTTGTACAATGATTACGTGTTTGCCTAAGTAGCGATAACCCACTGAGCCCATTATTATGAACTGTCAATTACTAGATTGTGAGCGCGATTATTATAAATAGATCTATTTGGGATTGACATCGCCGTTTGGGTGAGTAGCGCTCACTGTGCCGGTTTGCCAGACAACAAATGTATACTATGTCGGATTTGGGATGTTGCGGGTTAAAACATCATTCATGGGCAAATGTTGGCAATTTATTGCATTCATACATGTCGAGCTTTAGTGTCATGAGCTTAGGAAAACGTAATTACTTTTTATGATGTTCTCATCTGTTGCTAAATCATACACTTGGAAATCTTGCGGTCCTATAATTGATTTACATAAACCTATGAATTCACCAACTTTATGTTGACGTTTTAAGCATGTTTTTCTCAGGTCAATATGGTACGAGGTTCCCAGATACATTGGGGGTCACTCTTTGGAGAGAGTCAATACTAAAGATTTGGGTTGTATTACATTTTGGGAAACATTTGTTATAAACCAAAATCTTTACTTATATTGTCGAACAATTTGAAGCCATGAGCTTATTTAATGAACAAGTATTTTGTTAATCCAATGTATCTTTTTGAAATGACATGTTTAGTGGTCGTTCTCATATCTTGTGCTATTGATCTATGAAGTAACGCCCTTGGATATTCAATATTCCGCTGTAACTTAGATTTGGGGGTGTTACAGATTGGAATCTAGAGCCAAGGTTATAGAGAACCAGGTCAAAAGTTTTTGTCTGGACTATAACCATTTTTAAACACTACATTCACAAATGGGGTTTGCACGGGACACACATACATTACTTGTTTGCAATCTAGCATATGTGCTTAACTGACATACACTGTTTTAGCATTAGTAGTTTGTTAAGTGCTTGCATGATTGATATACGAGTATATAAATTATATTACGTATATTGCTATAGAGTCTTAAAATTTATATGTATATAAGTTATTTTGTTTTTACAGCAGTCACGTCTTTTGCATCATCTGCGGTTACCTACACTTCTGTCTACACCAATTCTGAGCCAGGGAGGGTATTTTGGGTAGCTGACGAGGAGCTGTCAGACTGTGGTTCTCCACTCCATTTTGTTGAGGTGTTCTGACAGAAGATGCTTGGTGAGAGATGCCAACACTATTAAAGTATTCTTGAAGCACTTGATTCTTGAATTCTATGCCGTTTTCGGTTCTAACCATAATGACTGAAGCTTGCAAGAGGACATTAATTTTCTTTAGGAAAGTTTTGATCACTTTTGGAGCTTCATCTTTTGATATGAGAAAGTGTACCCAAGTGTAACGAGAGTAATCATCCACAATCACAAGAACATACTGCTTCCCATTGATGCTTTCGAATCTCATTGGCCTACATTAATCCATATGAAGAAGGTGTAACCTATTCTTGGAATTCGGAACTGGTTAGGGGTGGGTGAGATCCCTTTTGCTTTTACCATTATGTCCACATAAGGGGCAAAGATGTTCTTTATGATATTTGAATTTTGGAAGACCGGTGACAAGATCATTTCTGGCAAGGTCATCTATGGTGTCAAAGTTGAGGTGGGATAAACGTTGATGCCATAACCATGACTTGGTAGAAGTGGCACGAGCCATAAGACAAATTGGAGATGCAGAGGCCATATCATGAAGATTGATGGTGTGAAGGTTGGTTGTGCGATTTCCTTTTAACAAATCAAATCCTTCAAGATTTCTGACAAAACATGTGTTTCTCCTAAAGGCGACCTCTAAATCTGAATCACAAAATTGCCCAACCGAGAACAGGTTATTCCCCAAGCCCTTAACGAAATAAACCTTGGTGATCAATATATATTTCCCTATTGAAGATCACCATAACCCAGAATTGCAGCAACATGATCATTTCCAAAGCGGACAGTTCCTAAAAACTTCCAGACGAAATTGATGAGAAGCTTTAGATCCCCAGTCATATGCTTGGAACAACCCAAGTCGACGCACCATAAACAAATTTGGATAACCTGCCAAGAAAAGAAGTGGGATTTTGAAACCGTTTGCTAGAAGGTTCCTGAGGGTTAGAAGTACATGAATTATCACCATTAGATTGACCCTTAGAGGCCTTGAATTTTATTATTTTGCCATTACAGTAAAAAATTCTTCCAGTTGGTGACCACCTACGTGAAATACTATGTTCATTAGGTGTAGGTGAAGCAAGTCTTTCTTTGAACCCTACTTTCTTAGGTTTCTTAACCTCTGGATTTTGTTTCTTTTGATTTAGCCGCATTGAACACTTGAACCAATTGCCTTTGTTACCTATACTACTTGTGAGAATTCATGTCATTCACATAATTAAGCACGTAAACATCATGATTAGCAGTAATTAAACATTGCTTACACATAGCATAAACAACTTCAGATTTATCATTCCGAATAGTGTGACAACCATGATTTGGGCAGGTTAGTCAAACCGTTAGTATTGACTTATGATTTTTTTTTTTTTGAGCCTTGATTTCAATATATGTTGTATGGTGATATTGTTTTTTAAATGAGTAATGTGGTATAATGAGTATTGTTAATCAGATCTATTGATTGTGATCAACCCGAGAGAGGGCGGAAGAGTGGAAATGGGTGGTGATTGGGGAGTAAGAGAATAGGGTATGTGAGGTTGTAGCATCTAGTATGCTGAGCGGGGTAGCGCTCGGTGGCTTGTGCTGGAGATCTCGAGAATCTAGAGTATAAGAGCGACACAGCATAATCATCTGACTATTGGGTATAACAGGAGTGAGCTGGCTTAGCTGTAAATTCTATAGGTCTCAATAGTCGAGTACAGATAACTTTGTTTTCGTCATAATGGTATTTCTGTGTATCTACGATTAGTCTCATACTACACGCGATAAAGTAAAGCTAGTCTGGATTCGTAATTAGCGTAAAAATGATCTTACACAATGTACACAGAAACGCTCTGAATCTCATATCATTTCACTCCAATCGTATAAGTATTGGGGGGGGGTGTGGTGGTGGGGTTATTGGGGGTGAGTATTGAGGATATAGATGTGTGGGGTGGGTGTGTGTGAGGTGTGGGGGGGGGTGGGGGGGTTGGGGGGGGGTAGGGGGGGGGTGGGGTGGTTGTGGGTGGGGGTGGATAGTTGGGTTGGAATCATTGAGTAGTAGGAATAAGGGTGGAGAATTATGGGGGGTTCGCGAGCACGGAGATAGAGTTATAGCAGAGCAGTAAATGCACATAGTATCACAGGGGACGAACCACGTTATAACATGGTTGAGGAGAGACTTCATAGAGAACGTATAGTAAGAAATGGTGATGGGCGGGATTAGCACAGACGACAGCACTGATCTGATGTGAAGCATTCAATTAGTGTGCAGGCAGGTCCTGATCGTAGTAGCGGAAATTTGTACAAGGTTTTTATAAAAAACTTAAGGAAATACAATTAATTAGTATAATTTAATAAATAAAAAGAAAAAAAAGCATATTCGGCCTATTAATAGAAAAAAAAGAAAAACTGGAAAAAGGAATTGTCTTAGAAATCAAAACTCCAATTAGGTTTTTAATCTAAGATTAACTTTAAAGCCACAAGAATACAAGAAAATAAAAACCCTAAGCCCCTCATTTGTTCGACCGATCTAGGGAAGAGAAGAAGAAGAAGAATTTCTAGGTTTAAGGTAAATTTTCTCATCCGTGTTTACATTATAGTCTTTAATTATAATGAATGTAATCAGTATGATGAGATTAAGGTTTAAACATGTAAATTTCGACTAGGTTTTGGATTATGGTTTTATTATTTCTGAAATTTTCTATGATGTATAGAATCATGATTAGCTCATTTCTGTTTGATTGTTTCCATAATTGGGTCAAGTCTGTTGGGCCTTATTCTTTCGATATGTCGTTTTAATTCACTATCAAAAATTGGCAGTTTTGTAACGGTCTATAATCAATCCAGTAAAATTACGAATAAACAATTTTACAACATTACTGGAGATAATAACAGAGAGTCTACTTTCCAAAGAAGTTGGTCTCGTGAGTTTTTATGGTCGGTAAGTGGGTCAAAAGGTCGTTACAAAATCAGTGTGTAAAACAGTAACGAATTTTAGTTTTGGTTTTGATTTTTCTAAAAATACTTAGACAACTAGTTAGAGGCCAAAAATCACATGGAAGTTAGTTTATATATTGTGTGTGACCCCTGAATATTTGTTAAGATGTAAGTAGGTCTAAAGTGTGTCCAGCTAGTGCAATAACTTTTAGGGGGTTCCATATTTCTGGACGAATTCTGAACACTTGATTAATGATTTCTAAAGGGATATTATAAAAATGGTAATTGGCCTATGGGAGAGCATGAGAGGTTCATAGGACATATATGTAGCATGGTGAATTTTGGTTTGAATTGTGGGAATGTTTTATGTTGGTACGTTTAAGACGAGTAAAGTGGTTATAAAAATCTGCTCGAAACCACAAAATATAAAAGTGTAGCATTGAAGTGTAAATTGCATATGTAGGAGTTGGAAAAGGGTAAAATCAAGTATAGAACTATGGTAGATAGCTTAGATATCCATCATAGTTGAGATTACATCATATTGGGTTGAATGCCTAATTGATGGACTTATTGTATGCTTAATGTTTAGATTGTCCGTCGAAGTGTTTGGAAGCTTTTGATGGATTTCTTTGGGAAGCAAAGCATCAGGTGGTTTCATAAGTCCTCTTTTTAATATTTTAAATTGGTAATGAAATGATGCTAAGTGTTTTGAAATATTTTGAATTACTGTGATTATGGTTTTATGATTGCGTTTGGACATAATGAGACTGCATAAGGGCTTGTTATTGCATGAAATGTGTTTGTGTGAGGATCATTAATAGTGGGGCAGATCAACACACGGATCGTTAATTTGAGATTGATCAACTCATTGAATTTTTATGGCCCCAGGCCTAAAAATAATGCTTCAGCTGGTAAGCTTTTAGGTGCGTAAAGTGACGTATGTGGATCGGAGGGGTACGCCATACGCTAGTATATGTAAGGTTGGGTATTGATATGGTGATTTGGTTTGCATGTTAGCATAAGTTCATATGTTGCATAATTGTCCTATATTGTTTTGAAATAATCACAGTAATTGGTTTGAAAGGTTTATAATGTGTGGACTTCAACCTATAATCTCTACCAACCGTTGTGTTGACGTTTTTTAATATCATTTCAGTGTGAGCTCATGAGAATATTGAGGTTAGAAAAGTGGCTATAGCGACTGCAATGATTGCAATGGAGTTTCGCTCTGAGTTTGTTATGTTTATTGCATGGATTTTGTAGAATGTTTTATTCGATTCAACATGATCAAGATATTGTTCTTGTATTGGTGAGACCCTCTTTCATTAATACAAGATGTCATTCTTTTGATTTTTGGTATTGTCATGACACATTGTGTCTTTATTACTTTGTTGTGCATTTAGTGTTTCTCCTAATTGTTACACCATTATGTTTTGGATGAAATCCATGAAACGTTTACGCCTCGTTGTTTTGCGCGCTTGGCGGTGTGTGGACATATTGGTATCAGAGCCATTGGTTATAGAGAAGTAGGTGGTTGAGCCTAGACTATAACCTAGGAGTCCTTCATGTAGATGCATTTAGGGCTTAAGTGTTTAATGCTATAACTACTATGCTTCCCCTTTATTTTTGCATAGCTTATATATCTCGTATTTTGCTAAGTTGTCATTTTAGTTATTTTTCCTACCATTATTGGATATGATATGTATTACTTTCTTAGTATTTTAGCTATGTTTTCCACCACCCGTAAGAAGTCTCGTTGGGGAACCGTTTTCCCAACTGGACTTAAGCGTTATAAGGAGCCTCTTGTGGAACCGAAGGAGATAAGATAGTTGATCGTTTGTCGAATTCGCGTAATAGGGCTGGACCCGCGGAGTCAGGTGATTCTTGCGGAGGCAAAGTCAAACCCAAGAGAGGCCCAGCATAAGTTTATCATGTCCTTTACCCCGTCATGTTGTTATTGATTATTTCTTTCAGATATTTTGTATTTTGGGAATTGTTGCGAGATTTTCGTTCCTTTATGTCGTTTCGATTTCAATTTGATATAAGTAAGTAATTAATTTGATGGAGCCTCTTTTTATGTGTAAGTTGAATGGATTAAGATTTGCAATGTTGTAATATGTTCTTATATGTGAATTATGATTGATTTGGTAATCTTGGAAGTAATTAACAAACGTGTGAAAGGAGGCACTAATAATTTATGGTGGCAAAACATTACTATAAAGCATCACACACGTAGAGTCTTGTGAACCATGATTGCATTTTATTTGTGTTCGACTGTAAGCGTGGTTAGTGTAATATGTTTTTTTCATTGGTATGTGTATTCATGATAAGGATATTGGTATGGGTATGAGAATTATCTCTTACCCTAATGGATGATATTTAATTGAGTTGTATAGATAGTAATTTTCCCTTCTAACTTATATTTGCGGAATACCGAATTATTTCTATTATAGGAGGTTTGTTCATTTGCTCGTTGTTTGTTCGGATTTCCTAAGTCTAAGCTTAGCATCCCTTCATTGTACTTTGTTAGTAAGGATACCTGATTTAGACGCTATCGACCGTCTTCGTATGTATATTGATGTTCAGAATCTGCTTTTTACGTGATATAGCCGCGTTTCGATAGTTCTTTCATTACATTGATTACTTCGTAATAAGTATCAAAGTTTCTTTTAAGGCACCTAATTGTTCCTAACATATTAAGTGTTGACATACACCCTTCTTTGTATATCCCAGTTTTTGTTAACCCTAGGCGAAGCGTTAAGTATCGGATGCTTTTAGGTTTGCTCTATATATCGTTATTATGATAAGACCTTACGTTTTTCTTTTGGGTACGTAACGCTTGCATGAGTTTTCTTGTACGATTTTTTTGATTTATTTTGAGTATAGTGGTTCCTGGTATTTTCTTTTGTTTTCTAAACAATAGCATTGTGTTAGAGTCGTGTACGGTGTTTTTACGATCCTTGTTGTATTATGGTGTCATCTGTTTGAGTAACAATTTCATAATTGGAGTCTAATTATAAAAAACTCCTTTGTGAAGTATAGTGTTAGTGTTTGAGAAAAACTTGTTTAAAATGAAACTTTGGTAAAAATGAATAGGTTTAAATGGGCTATAAAAAATATGATAATTAAAATTTTGTTAAGTGGTTTAATTAATTTTATTTTTCTAGAAAAAGTTGGTTTAAAGTTGATTCATAGTGTAAGGTACGATATACCATTAGATAACCATAGCTCTAGATTTGTTTTATGACAACCCAGAATGATTTTTATAATGTTTAAATTTGAAGACAATTTTTATTATTATAAAACGATTGTTTATACTTAAAGTGACTTTTCTTAATTTAAATTGATTTTTATAAAAACATTATTTAATTTTTCCTTTTTGAGATAATTGTCGATAATTTAGAAGAACGTCCGTCTTTCATATTGATATTTTTTTATGTGTTCATTTGTCAGTGGTACTCGTTGATTTATTCGTTGCGTTTTCGCTCAAGGGCATACTTCGGATCATTTATTGCATAAGGAGGATGAGGTTATGGTGTATAATAGGAATAGGACATTATGTGGATTCTCAATATATATGATTTCTTAATTTGAATCGATATTAAGTTTTTTTTACTTTTAAGATTGGTAGTAACAAGTGGAGTTAGTTTGGATGACATTGAGTCGTGAAAAGATTTGATGTGCTTGTGGGAATGGACCGGTTGTCCAAGAGGAAGTTTGGGATAGTATGTCATGGGAAGGTGGTTAGGATACCGTTGGAAGGTGATGAGATACTTCAGGTTCATGGTGAACGTACTCAAGGAGTCATGAAAACCTTAATGAACACAAAGGTAGATGAACCAAAATTGAGTGATATTTCCGTCGTACGAGATTAATTGATGTGTTTCTGAAAGATTTGTCGATGACCACCACGACGACAAGTTGAATTCCGCACAGATTTAGTTCATGGAGCGACGCCAGTTGCAAAGTCTCCATATCGTCTAGCACCCTTAGAAATGCAAGAATTGTCTGAATAACTTCAAGATCAAGACGAAGTTTTCATACCACCTAGTCATTTCCGTGAGACAACCAGTGTTGTTTGTTAAGAAGATGGCATGGATTTTCATTTGAAGTGTTAAGTTGGAATACTGAGGAAGGAGAATTTGTAGGCTAAGTGTTACAGTGTGAAGGCAGTGAAAGATAATGGAAGGAATAACTATGACACCATCCGAGATATGATTATTCTTAGGATTGGCAGGTTACTTACCTACGTTTCATCGCAAACTTTTCTAAGATTGTTAAACCCATTACTTCCCTAACTGAGAGGGATCAGAAGTATATGGCGCAGAACCAAAAGGCTTCCAACTTTGAAAATGATTGTGTACGCTTAGAAAAATCGAATGTATGGTTATGCTTGAGTAGAAAGGGAAAGTGAAACAAGAGAGCGTGTAAGACGAATGTCCACGACTAATGGTTAGGTCAAGTGTGTAAGGACAAGATATTGCTACTTACAAGTGAGATCATCTAAGTAGATGCGACTGCGCCACAGAATTGGTCTGTGCGTGACCTTGACCAACAAATGGAAAAAGAAGATATTGAAGGTTGGTATTTTATGGATTAAATTGTATAGTAAGTATGAGTATGAAATTCGCTACCATCCAGGTAAGGAAAATGTGGTGATTGAGGCATTAAGTAGGAAGGAACGAGTGAAACCTATACGTGTTCGAGCGATGGCTATGACTATTCAATATGGAGTAAAGGAATGATACTGACTGCCAAAGTGAAAGCGTTCAAGCAAGAGAACGTAACTCGCAGAAATGCTACATGGTTAAGTGATCAACAGATGGAAAAGAAAGAGACGAGATTTGTATTCTATGGATCGTATATGAGTTTCGTTAGTAAGGAATTATGAGGACGGTAGTAATGTATGAGGAGCTCATGCATCAAGGTACTTGGTACATCCGGAAGCGATATGACGTACTATAAACCTGTGAGATAGTGTAAGTTGGTAGCCACGTGTAAAATATATAGTTAGGCCTATGTTAGACAATTAGATGGATTTGTTAAAGAGGTTGAAGCTGTGATGTCAAAGACCTTTTGGCTACTGCAATAGCCTGTGTGATACTTGAGTAAAAAATGAGATAGAACCACCATGATTATTATCACTAAATTTCCAATATCAAAGTAGTAGTATGGAAGTGATTTGGTGATGGATCCGATAGTCCTAACCCAGAAAATTAAAAAAAAAAAAAATAGCTCATTTTCTATGTATACACAGATTTCAAGATGTGGACTTGGCAAGGATTTATATTGATGAATAATAAGCAACGAATGGAATTCTAGTGACAATCAACTAACAGATTTAGATGGATGATTCTTACAATCGATGGTTTTTGTGGCAAACGCTGCAGAAAGTGTTTATGTGACGCTATTAGATGAGAATTACTGCTTAGCCATTCCTCAAGCGGAAGACAAAGTGAACGGAGTGATCTGAACTTATATGAGAGAAGATAATGAGGGCATGTGTATTCGATTTTGGTGGTAGTTATCAATTAAGCATTCAGTGTGCTCCGTTTGAAGCATTGTATGGAAGGAAGTATAGGTCGCCTATTTTATGGGCTGAGATTGGGGAAAGTAGTTTGATTGGACCTTAGTTGGTTCAAGAGACGACTGATAAAGTGGTGTTTGGATAAAAAGAAAGCTCAAATGTCGGCGAGAGAACAAAAAAAAGAGCTGTTGCTGATAATAGGCGCAAACCGTTAGAGTGTTTGAGGTAGAGAACGAGGTTCAGCTAAAGTGTCCCACCTTGGAAAGGTGTAATTCGTATTGGAAAAAGGGTAAGTTAGCACCGAGATACGTAGGACCATTTGAGATTCTTGAAAGGATCATGTCCTATAGCTTATCAAAAAAGATTTGCCTAAGAATTGAGTAGGAGGACATGACACGTTTCATGTGTCAAACCTAAAGAAATGTTTGGCGGATGCTAGTTTGCATGTGCCATTAGGTGAGATTAAGGTTGACAAAACTCTTCGTTTTGTTGAGGAACCTGTGGAGATAATGGATCATGAAGTTAAGAGTTTAAAGCGTAGTAAGATAGCGTTATGTATAGGGGAGTTGGAATTCTAACGTGGACCTGATTTACTTTGGAACGCAAAGGATTCATATGAAGTCCAAGTACCGGCTCAGTGTTTTGGTTGTATCTGAGCTGATGAATCGTCTAGCTAAAACACGTGACGAGATTTCCTAAAGGCGGGATACTTACAATCATGATTTGGGCAAGTTTTTACGTCAAACGTTTAGTATTGACTTATGTGCCTTGTATGCAATATATGGTGTATTGATTTTGTGCGTTTAAAGATTATGTTGGTTATTGAGGCAATTGGTAATCATCTATTGAGTGTGTATCATCTCAATGAGATTGGATGGTTGGATAGATAATTAGTTGACTTATCATTTCGTTCACTTTTGAGTGACAAGTGAAATGATTATTGAGATTCGAGCGTTTCCAGTGTTAATTGTTGTAAGTATTTTTTACGATATGTATTTTGTGTAGTAGTTCAAAGATAGTTTAGATTTAATGGTAAGTTAAAATAGTGTAAAATTTCTTTTTTAAGGAATAATTTAGTGTTTGAAAATGGAAAAATTTAAAAAGTATTTTTAAAGTCTAGTGAATTTTCAATTATGCAAGAAAGATATAAGGTATCTAAGATTGCAAGTGTTTTTTGAAAAAATTTAGAAATACAAGTAATTATAATTAGATTAAATAAATGAGAAAAAAGGCATATTCGTGGGCCAGATTAATTAGAAAAAAAAAAGGAAAAAAGGAATTGTATTAGAAATCAAACTCTAATTAGGTTTTATCTAAGATTACTTTAGGAGCCTATAAATACAAGAAAATAAAATCCCTAAGCCCCTCATTTGTTCGACCGATCTAGGGAAGAGAAGAAGAAGAAGAATTTTAGGGTTCAAGGTATTTTCTAATCCTTGTTTAATTCTAGTCTTTATTTTAATTAATGTAATCTAAGTATGATGGATTAGGGTTTTAAACATATAATTTTCGACTAGGTTTTGATTAATGGTTTTAATGTTCTAAAATTTTAATGATGTATAGATACATGTTTTGATCATTCTTTTGCTCGTTTATCATAATTGGGTTAGTCGGTTAGGGCTTGATCTTTAGATATAGTCGTTTTAATTCACTGCAGAAAATTAGATAGTTTTGTAACGGTCACAACTCAATCATAAATTATCGAATAAATAATTTACAACATATTGGAGATAACCTTAGAGAGTCTACTTTCCAGAAAAGTTGGTCTCGTAAGTTTTTATGGTCGGGAAGTGGGTCAAAAGGTCGTTACAAAATCAGTGTGTAAAACAGTGACGAATTTCAGTTTTGGTTTTGATTTTTCTAAAAATACTTAGACATCTAGTTAGAGGCGCAAAAATCACGTGGAAGTTAGTAATAGTATGTGGTGTGACCCTTTGAATTTTTTGTTAAGTATGTAAGGAGGTCAAAAGTAGGTAGCTAGTGCCCAAACATTTAGGGTGTCGATTCTGGACGACATCTGAACACTTTGGATTAAGAATTACTTCTAAAGGGTATTTCGTAAAAGGGTAATGGCTTTGTGTGAGAGCTATGAGAGGTTCAAGGACACATATGTAGCATGGGTGAATTTATGGTTTGAATTATGTGGAAGTGTTTAAGTGGTACTTAGGACGAGTAAGTGAGTATAGAAATTCTTCACAAAACCAAAAAATTAAAGAGTGTAGCATTGAAGGTAAATGGCAATATGTAAGTAGTGGAACAGGATTAACTCAAGTACAGGACAAGGTAGATAGCTAGGATATCCAACATATTTATGTACATCATATTGGGTTGAATGCCTAATTGATGGTAGCTTATTTTATGTCTTAATTGCTTAGATTGATTCGGAAGGTGTCTTTGAAAAGCTTTTGTTTTGACTGTTCTTTTGGAAGCAAAGCGATCATGTGAGTTGTCAAAGTCCTCTTTTAATGTTTTAAATTGGATGGAAATGATGCAAAGTGTTTTAGAAAATATTTTGAATTGCTGTGATTATGTGTTTTGATTATGCTGTAGACATTTATTGAACTGTGGCTTGTTGTTGCATGATATTGTGTTGTGTTAAGGATCATTAATAGTGGGGCTGATCATCTCACAGATCGTTAATTTGATATTGATCAACTCAGTGAATTGATATGGGTCCAGGCCTAAATATAAGCTTCAGCTGGTAGACTTTTAGGTGCGTAAGCGACGTATGTGGGATCGGAGGGGTAGGCCTACCCAGTATATGTATGGTTGGTTTGATATGGTGATTTGATTTGCATGTTAGCATAAGTTTATATGTTGCATAATTGTCCTATATTGTTTTAATAATCACAGTAATTGGTTTGAAAGGTTTATAATGTGTGTCTTAAACCTATGACTCTCATCAACCGTTGTGTTGGCGTTTTTAAGCATCATTTTCAGGTGAGCTTCATGAGTATATTGAGGTTAGGAGATGTGGCTAGAGCGACTGCTAGGATTGCATTGGAGTTCAATCCTGAGTTTGTTTATGTTTATTGCATAGATTTTGTTGAATGTTATTTCATTCTATTAGGATCATGAGATATTGTTCTTGTATTGGTGAGACCCTCTTTCATTAATACAAGATGTCATTCTTTTTGTCTTCGGTATTGTCATGACACATTGTGTCTTTATTACTTAGTTGTGCATTTAGTGTTTCTCTATTGTTGACACCATTGTTGTGATGATATCCATGACGTTACGCCTCGTGTTTCCGCCTTGGTGAGGTGTGACACATCTTCCCCAATTAATCATCATACAAAAATTACCCATGTAAAATCCAATTAACCCACTCCTTTCACTTATCCACAAGATGCTTAGTACCAAGCCACAGCTTGGCAAAACAAAATGTCACCAAAGGGTTGTGATTGGTCAAGCTATGACAAGGGAATCACACATGGGCTTCTAACAAACACACAAGGAAGGGAAAATTACACTAAACTTAGTGTAAAAGAAGCACAAAGCCTTTGACACAAGGATTGCCACGCTGGCAATCCGTGTGCTCACAATCTCATCCAAGGGTCATAATTAAGTATCCAATGATTGAAAGGATTCAAGGGCAGAGATCAAATCAGATTCCCTTAAAGTTGAGTGGTTGACACTTCATGAAATCCTGGTAGGTGCATTCTCTAGCAACAGGTCTATCACCTCTACCATTCTCATTTGGATTTCCATTTCCGCCATTTCCATTCTCCCCATTTCTATTACCGCCATTTCCATTATCGCCGTTATTGCCGTTCTGGCTTTGATTCTCAGCCTCTAGAGCATTGGCGGCACGGGTCGCCTCATGAGCAGCCAACGCTTCTTCCACACATCGGTTAACGAATTCTTCGATTGCTTCAGGGGTCACACCGGAGCGAGTGATAGTCATTGTTCTACGTCACAAGACATAACGCACGATGAGATTCAATACGAGATATCACCATTATAAATGGTAAATAGGGTTTATATAGGAAAATTCCATTAGAACATGTTTGCGCCATAACAAGTATTATCAATCTGATGAATACGCGAGAGAATCAAAACAAGCTTTCATTTCACGAATAAAATCATAATTCGGTTACAACAATCCAAAATAGGTACATGATTTACGATTATTTCTACTGCTAACATCTAGACCTAACCATCAGTCTAATGTCCTATATGATCATGGTACTACTAGTCTAAGGCGAAAACCTAAATGTCTCTCAACATACGACTCCAACCTCCTAAGTCTCTCGAGTTTTCATCACGATTCCCTACGGACTGACGAAACTCCGCATGCGAATGTGCCATGTTGCCAACGTAGACTGTCAATTGATCTTCTCTCTATACTTACATGGCTCGAACCTTTAGGTAACTCAGTTCTTAAAAACTCCAATCCTCTCAACTAAACTATCTCTCTCTCCACTAGCCACTAGATGACTAGCCTCCAATTGTCACTAAGTGGTCTCAATCTCAGTAATCCTATCAATACGAACCTCTGACATGTAGTGAACTATATCATAAATGGTATCCTCAAGATCAAGAATACCTCCTTTAGAAGACTCAGAACTGTCACCAATAGCCAATGGATCTACAGCGACTCTCTCGTGTTGCCTCACTGCCTCTGCTCGCAAACTCCTCATCATCTTCTCTAACATCACTAGCAGCAATCTCAACTCCCATATCTATACTATCCTCAAGGTGAGCTACAACTCCATCACTAATACCTACATCCGCAACAGCCTCTGCATCAGCAGTATCCACCTCCATATGCTCCTCTCCGCTATCCTCTGGTGAGTATGAATCTCTAAACCTCTTGCGAGGTGGTAAAAGATCAGCAGGAGTAGGGGATATCGACCTCGAAACATAAGTAGGTGAGGTTACCGAGCAGTAGGGGACTAATCTTCTTCGGAGGATGGCCTAGAAGAAGGTGAAGATGAATCCAATGACCTCTCAGAAGATAAACCTAAAGATGACTCTGATGTAGTCGGTGGGTAAGGGGTAGACAATGGTGCAGACCTCCAACGTCTAAAAGCCTTACTACGTCGTGGAGTCCTAGCAAGTAATCAATGAACAAATCTATGTGGTGTAGATGAATCAGCATCGGTGGTGTCTGGTGGTGTATGTCCGGATAAAGAATGATCTAAAGGTGAACTATAAGAAGATGAGTCTGGTGAAGAATGACGATCTAATGAATGATAAGATACACGTTCTAATGCCAGTCTCGGAGCTGGTGCAGGTTAATCTACTATCCTCGCAGTCAACAACTTACGCGGCCCATTGAGGTGGGTGCGATAAAGTCGACCGAAAGGAATAGCCTCACCGGGTCGGACAAGAATCGTTGGCCGTCGACAAATCCTGGTGGGGCAACAATAGGTGCAAGGGGAAACTCTGATAATGGTGCAAGAGTATCATGAGATGACGATACGGGTCTCTGCTCAGTAGGCTTGGACTCACCATCCGCCTCCGAGTTTCAGACCAAAAAGGTGAAAACCAATGGCAAATCTGGTGCGGGAGGTAAAGAATCCTCCGATGGACCAGAATCAGAAGAAGATGAATAGTCCACTAATCAAGTGCCCCTGAAGGTAGCGACTGAAACTGTCCCCACCTCCGGTGAATATGGGTCAGCTAGAACAATAGGAACCTCAGGGATAACAGGGATAATAGCATGAATAGACCAAAGAGAAATCAACTCGTAGGGCTTGAGAGCCCAATCTCCTCAAAAAAATTTAGTGAATAGAATATTGGAGCAGCCATGACCTGTACAAGCACAAGTTTATATAAATCTCTTTATATGAAACCATGCAACGTGCAAGCAAAGTCAAGAAGATAAGCATGATGCAAAAATATGATATGGCAAAATGGTGAATAAAGTAATTATGGCAATATGATATATATATAATCAGTACTTATATATATATATATATATATATATATATATATATATATATATATATATATTATAAATGCTATTATTATTGATATATATGTAAGCAGGTAAAAGCACATAGGATCACATACTGGTTATAGCCCAGACCTAGATATACTACCTGGTTATCTATAACCTTGGCTCTAGATCACACCCCCAAACGGGGCCTAGTCGAAAACGCGTGTCTTGGGGCGTGACGTCATAATACACATCACACAAGATACAAAGACGACTTTAGGTACATTTATAAAATATAAACATCTAATGCATGATTAAAATAGTTAAAGTTTTACATAGGCCCAACGATAATATGCGGAAGCGAATAAAAGGTTTTAAAGTTTGACAACGATGTTAACATAGATAATAATAGCTTTTGAAATCGGTCCAATGCAAGGCAACACCAACAAGCAAGCAAAGAATCAGTAGCTAAGCCACCTGAGAAAAACATGTCTAAATGGTCAACATACAGTTGAATGGAATTCATAGATTTGAATTTAATATTAAAAGGCGTACCACAAGTTCACAGTACGCACGTGACAGTTATAGGAGATACAACTTCACATAAAAAGCATTTACGTTTGCACTAAGCTCATGACACCGAAGCTCAATTTAAAAGGAAGCATTTTATATGCCAAATAGTATTCCTCGCCCTAAAGGTATCTGACCAGGATCACCTATTGACATTCCGACATGGTATATATCCGTTTGTTCGGACCTCCGAAACTAGTAAGCACTACTTACCCGGATAGGGATAATTAGTCCCAATAGATCTATTTACAACATTCGCGCTTACTTAACCAGTACGGTCGGTTAAGCAATTGACGGTTCATGATAATTCAGGCATTAGTGGTCTATTCGCTACTTAGGCAACACGTAATTAGGAAAAGGAAACGTAAAGTAACTGTGTCCATAGTTTAAAAACAAGATGTTTCCACGCCAAAATCGTTAAAGTAAAAAGTAGTAAAACATGGGGCTATGAACTCATCTTAGCAAAATGAGCAAATGATAGTCACGTAAGTAAAAGATGATATAGAAATCTAGCCGTGACATAGAATAATAACGCGTCTTAGAAACACGGAAAGTATGCCAAGAATTTCACAATATGTTCATCACCAAAATACATCCATGTGTGTTTGCTTTAGTTTGATTATCAAATCATGACGAAATAAAATCATATTGTTTTTCGTTAAGTTTCGGCGTTTAACCAAAAATTACCATTTTTAGAAAGTTTCTATTTTAGGAAAGTTTTTAGTTTCAAAACGTTAATATCATCCCCTGTATTTATTAAGTTTTTATATTTTCAAAACGCACTAACTAGCCTTAATCGTTTAACTTCTATGTTCGTTTCGCTAAATTTTTACCAAACTTACTATTTTTAGTAACTTTCTCGTTTTTCCTAAAATATGTTGACGTCTTTAAATGATACTAATCAATAGGTATGTGTTACTATATGTTTCGCTAGTGTTTAGAAAGTCCAAAAATATCCAAAAGTGTTCGAAAACTCATTTTACTATTCACATCAGCACACTATTCATCCGGTTTTATCGAAAAATGTTTCAAGTTTTATTTGGCTATAACTTGGTCGTTTTAAATCCAATTTTAATGTGCGATATATGAAAAACTATCTATTCAAAAACAAGCTCTCCAAAACTATTTTTACGTCCAAATGAAAACTTTTTAGGTCGACCCTAAACCCCCAAACAAATTGGGCAAACAAGCGTTTTTGTCAAAAACGCAACCAAAATCACCCAACTTTCAATAGTGCTAAATCTAGCCTAAATATCCCATTACAACTAATCTACACAAACCACATCTATGACTAACCTAATACCTTATTTCTATGTTGCAACTTCATTCAAACTATCATTCTCTCCAAATAACATAATATTTAAACTAGTGAAAAACAAGGTAACATCATTATTTATAAATCTTGGTTTTATAAATCTTTCATACTGATAAACACAACATTATGGATGATGCTTCTTTAGAACATACTAAAAAGAATGTAAGTAAACCACAAAAAAGATCAAAATTATTAAATAGAATGAAGAAAAAAAGTAGATGATATCACAAGATCTATACCCCATTAATAATAGGTCTTTAAACCCAAAATATATCTTGAAACCCTAATTGATCTTGAAGAAAAACCTTGAAAACTATGATGAAACCTTTGGAACACCCTTAGATATGGTTAGAAATAAGATTAAAATAGATGGATCTTGGATAAAATCAAAACTATGGAATGTTGTTGGTGTTGTTTTTCTTGCCGTGACCCAAGAGAAAGAGAGGGAGAGGTGTGTGAGTTTTTGTTGAGGCTAGAATTGTGATGAATGACCTAAAATTCTTATAAGTGGTGTTTATATAGGGAAAGGTTCTAGGGTTTAAGATATTTTTAGGACTAGAAGTGGGTGACTAGCAAAAAGAGTGAACCAAGGACTTCATGGTCCTTGTGGTTCGTCTGATGTAGGCCAAGGAGGGGGAAAAAGGTTCATTATTTTGCTTTGGCTCCAAGTTTAGTTAATTAAATCCATTTCAAGTTAGTGCCTTTGTGATCCTTACATGCGAGGTGACAAATTGTGTAAGAGAGGTGTTGGTGCATGGGAAGGTTAAGACAAAGAGGTCACTATCCCACTTATGCTGCATAAGTTTCAAATTAAAGTGAAAAGATTTCATGGGAATTAATTTAGAGTGTGTATGCGTGTGTTTTGAGTAGAGGGGGAGGGATGAATGAAATTTTTGACTTAATAATGCGATATGGACGATAACTAAAGTTTACACGAAAAGATTGCGGGTTTTCGGGGTTCCGTTTGATCAAAAATGCGAAAAACGCAATTTAAACGTTAAAGCATAAAAATAAATACCGGGAGTGATCGTAAAATAAAAAACATTTAGAAAGATAAAATAACTCATATAATATCTAAATTAATCAAAATCCGAAGTCGAAACGCGTCCGATGACGTTTTTCAGATTTACGGGTTAACTTCCCGGTAAACTGCCGGATTTAAACGTAACGTATAAAAGTCAAAAATAATTGTCGGAAAAGTTTAAAAATATTGACCTAAAATTTTCAGAGTGTGACATTTGATAAAATATTTGAGTTGGCGTTTTATAGAAAAATGGGAGGATTCGTTTTTTTGCTCCTTTCTAAGTCTAAACCTCATTTGGAGTGTTCCCAAATGCTCAAATATCATGTACATACATTTATTGAAGTTTCCACATATGTCGAGTAAGAGAAAATCTGACAATTGATAAATCCGCAAGACGGATTTTGCGTATGGCGCGCTGGCCACGCGTTGACGCGTGCCCAACGCGCTAGATGGTGAAATCTGGTTTTGCAGATTTAAGCTACCATTTATGATCTTATGTTTTGCGAATGTTTATTTGTCATTGTTAAAACATAAAGGAGATCATAGTGTAAAACCCCCATTTTAACAAATATAGCAGCGGAAGCTAATATGGGGTATTACTTCATAGTACATCAGACATAATCATAGAAAACGACTCGTAAAGAGACGTTTTTGGAAAATTTAGTTATCATTCATTTATTCATCAGAGTTTTACAAAAAGAGAGGTCCCAAAATCTAGAAACATAAAGTTTGAGTGATAACAGTTTAGCTATCTTCAAGTCCGTGCCACTCCATGCCATAAGTTGCTCAATTTTCCTAAGATAAACATGCTAAAAAGGTCAACACAATGGTTGCATGAAATTCATAGGTTTATGATAAATAGTTTGAATACAAGTCATAGTGGGTTACATTGTTATACAACCATAGTTTGTAATAATTGCATAAACAATTATCATGGAAAAACAGTATTATTGCCCTAAGTTTATGACATCAATACGTTAACATTGAAATCACCGTAGTAACATTGGTTGAGGAACAAATGTCCCAGTGGAAAGGTAACTTGCAAAAGTTACCCATTATAATCAAATATAGTGCTATTGGTACCAAAAGTATAGGCACACCAACGGGAGTCGTCACACCTCGATAGATCTATCCACAATATTCGCGTTTACTCTCAAGTAATTAATTTTTCATGATATGGAATTAGTGCATGAACGGTACTTAGGCAATAATATATCTGGATAGCATACAGTTAGAAAAATACTTGCATTCATGGTTTAAGCATGTATCCCCATCGCGGGTTTATAAAACATTCAAAAGATTGAAATGTGAGGCTATGAACTCACCTTAACAGGGAAATCTGATTGATGACAATAAAGTATATCAATGAAATTAAGGTATGTCACGCAAACCTGGGGTAATATGTCAAGTCTTAGTTGGTTGTTTATCTTTCAAAACTCATGAAGTTTAAATTTGATTTATTAATTTATAGTATATTGTACTCACGTTCGGCAATAATAATTCAGAGGCTTTGTTGTAAACGTTTGAGGAGCCGTGGGACATTTAAATCGTAAATCCTCAGCAAACTATTCATAATGTATACCCAAATGAAACCCCTTACATGAAGCTCCCTATTAACGTGATACATTATAGTTTTATGTTTTCTTCAAAAGCTAGTCGATAATAAATCACGTTAAATATATAACGTAATTGTTTTTATAATGCGTCGATCGATGATCAAAGAACGATCAATTGTGTCGGGTTTTAATAAATCGATTTTTATATACTCTATATTATAATTTTTATAATTTATATAAAAATATTTTATGTTATATTTTTTAAGAATACAAATTGGCAATATATACCCTTAATTTATAAACTTTTACAAATTTAGTCCTTTATATATAAAATATATATAATTTAAACCTTTAACTTTAGAACTTGGAAAACCAACCCCTCATAGTTATATCTTTAGGAATATGACATTTTCAGCTCCTCTAGTTATAAATTTCAGAAAGTTATGATATATACCCCTATGCATGGAAAATGTATCGTTTTTAGTCTAAAATCCATAATATTGATATTTTTGATTTAAAAATCAATTTTGCAGGTTATAGCTTATTAGAATAAGCAAAAATAAGATTTTCTAACGTAACATAAGTTTAGAAAAAGGATTCGTTAGCTAGAAAATCAAAACGGGTCATTTTTAGGGTTTTAACCAAAAATGAATGGGTTTGAGGATTCAAGGCTTGAACAAGAGTTTATATAGGATCTAACAAACCTTATGAAAGATTTAAAACATATTACAAGTTTATGGAACAACATTTTGAGCTTACTTAAGCTTATACGGGTCAAAATGAGGGTTTTGGGTTCGTACGCCTAGGAAATGACTTCAATGGCTTCCTTCTCTTGTTTTCTTGGCTTCTAAGGGCTTTGTACTTCTTCATTGGCTTCCTTACTTCTGCTAGAATATGGTTTTGTGAGGTAAAATGAAGTTTTGATGGCGATTTGAATGTATGTGCATGTATGCGTATATATAGTGGTAGAAACAACTTAGAGGCCAAGTTTACTTGTACTAGGCACCAAGTAACTTGGTGTGGAAGCCAAGGGATATAGAGTGGTGACCAAGGAGTATCTAGGGTGAGTCATGAGAGCTAGGATGAGGTGTAAGAGTGTGAAATGGGGTTCGGTTTAACAAGGAGTGACAAAGGAGGTTTTTGGAGTGCAAGTAGCTTACAAGGAGGTGATGGAGGTGGTAGGGTGGCTGCTAGGTGATGACAAGGTGGTGATGAAGGTGGTAGGGTAGGTGGTTGCTTGATTTAAAATAGGTTTTAACTAGTTAAAAGGGGTGACGGGTGGTTTAGGGTTTCGTTTAGGTTTAGGGTTTTAGATTTGGGTTTTAGGACGAATTAAGGTTTAGGTTTAGGGTTTAGATGTTATGCATTGAGTGTTGTAAGTTGTGTTTAATAGATGGTATGCAAATCTTAGAAGGAAAATGGTGGTAAATAGGGCTTATTTGAATTCGTGCTTATTGTTTATACTTGTGTTTAAAATGAGTAGTTTACCATCTGATTTAGGAGTTAATTATAATTCAAAATGTTGTGCTATGATGCTTGTACATATGCTTTATAGGTTTGTACATTATTTTATATGTAAACATTACATATAGTTTGGGTTTAGATATAGACGTTTAACGTTTAAAGTCGTTTTGATAAAATGGAAAGTACGTTAAATAGAATCGCATTTGATAAAATGATATTGAACATAGATTGACAAATTAGGATGTTTTCATGTATATACATAGTTATAGTTGGCATTGGTGTGTTGCGTGGGCTCCGTTTACTTTGTTATTTAAACAGTTCGTTACATAATGGAATAAAGCGAAAAATTACCCTGTAAATGGTGGTTATATATTTAATAGATGATATTACATTGATGAAAATTGCGGGTTGTTATAGTCCCCCAACCTTAAAAAAATCTCGTCCTGAGATTTAGTTGGATGTTGGAGTGATGACAAGGAATGATTCAAACAAATTATGAATTGTAAGAGAGTCGCTTGTACACCAATCATGTCGGATATTCTTCATTAGGCTTAAGTTGTCGGGATGCATATGCAATAACCTTCTCTCTTTGCATTAACACTGCTCTCAGACCTTAATGGGAGGCATCACAGTAGATAACAAAATCGTCATTTCCTTCGGGTAATGCTAAGATTGGAGCTTCACATAGCTTTTGTTTTAGCAGTTGAAAAGCCGATTCTTGGTCTTCACCCCAAATATACTTCTTATTTTTCTAGGTTAATTCAGTCAAAGATTTTGCAATCTTTAATAAATCTCCGATAATAGCCGACAAGTCCTAAGAATTGGCGAACTTCCGTGGGTGTAGTGGGAGATACCCAGTTCTTAACTGCTTCAATCTTGGCGGGGTCAACATGAAGTCCTTGACTATCAATTAAGTGTCCAAGAAATTGCACCATGCGGATCCAGAAATCACACTTGGAGAACTTGGCATATAGTTTCTCTTTTTGGAGTAATTCTAGGATTATTCTTAGATGATTTGCGTGTTCTTCTTCGTTACGAGAGTAGATGAGAATATAATCAATGAATACTATCACAAATTTATCCAAGTATGGTTTACACACACGATTCATGAGATCAATGAATATAGCAAGTGCGTTAGTTAAACCAAATGGCATAACTTGAAATTCATAGTGTCCGTATCTTGTTTTGAAAGCAGTCTTAGGAATATCTTCATCCCTCACTCTCAATTGATGATAACCTGATCTTAGGTCGATTTTTGAGTAGACACTTGAACCTTGAAGTTGGTCGAATAAGTCATCGATTCTTTACAGTAAGTTTATTCAACTCCCGATAATCGATACACATTCTGAAAGATCCGTCTTTCTTTTAAACAAATAAGACATGAGCTCCCCAGGGTGAAGTACTTGGTCGGATAAAACCTCGGTCTGACAATTCTTGAATTTGATTAGATAGTACGTGCATTTCTAAAGGAGCTAATCTATAGGGTGCGCGGGCTACAGGCGTTCCTCCAGGAATTAAATCGATTTGGAATTCTACTTGGCGAACGGGAGGAAGGCCAGGTAGATCTTTAGGAAAAACTTCTGGGAATTCTCTGACTACTGGGATATCTTCCAGTCGTTTCTCGTCTAGCTTCTTTTTCATTACTTGGGCTACGAAAACTTGACATCCCCTGGATATATACCTTTCGGTTTTTATACAAGATATGAGATTTATTCGGGTCTTACTTCGGTCACCTCGAATGATCAAAGTTTCACCGTCGATTGGGATGTGGATGACTTTCTCGTCACAGATGATTCTAGCATGATACTTGGATAACCAATTGGTATGTGCTTAAATACACATACCATTTTCCATGAAAAACATGCTTAAATGACCAAAAACGTACCAAAAATACATTGTATTTGTATGTTTTGCATTTGTAGTGTGCAAGTAGCGGATATCTAAGAAAAGGACAAAAACAAAGCCAAAACGACAAAACCGAGCACGAGAACAGAAAGAGCGTGAAGCAAAGGTCAAAGTCAAAAGTCAACCAAAGTCAACCCCGAAAAATTTAAAGGTCAGAGCCGAAGCCGTAACCGAAGAAAAAGTTAATGTGCCAACCCGTACCCATCTAATGGGCCGGGTCAGCCCACTACACACTTATAAGCCTTTAACCATTTAAACCCTTTAAAATAACCCAAAACCATTTTATATATATACAAGGCCCAACAACAAGTCCACTTTAACCCAAAACCAACTTAACACTCGTTATCCCATTAACCCTTTACACCGTTAGTCCTCAAGGACTAACGTTGTGAGTCCTTTAAGGACTAACGATGCAAACTTTTACCAACTTCAGGGGGCAACTACGACACAAATCAAACCATAAACCAATACCCGTCATTTACTATTCATCATCCCCTACCTCTATCACTTTCCTTCCCTGCAACATGACAAAGCTAAACCCAAACCCCACACCATAAAACGACATTCCATGTTGGCAATCCTAGGAATTTTCATTCATTGATGGGGCTAGTACAAAAATTGAGGGTTTAGATCAAAAGGCTTGGTGAGCACTCAAATTGGATGGCTTAGATGAAGACTTGAATCTCCTCACTAAAGAAACACAACAAGCACAAGACCCTACAGCTTAGCATTTGTATAAATAGTTAGGTTTTTCTTTGTAACCAGGGAGTAGTGTAGTTTTTAGTGTAATTTACTTTTTAATGTTGTGTCTTTGAATTTTAGATTTATTTACTTTCAAGTCTTGTAACACTTTATGTTTTTAATGAAGATTTCAAGTTTTTAAGTTATCTCAAAATTCTGTCCTTTAAGTTTTCTTATGCACTTAAGCTTTGAAGTAGTTCATAAGTCATTTCTATTAGCCTTTTTAAGCTTATAAATCTGTTAAACTCATAAAAGCTTTTACAATAGCTTTTTATGAGTTAACTTTTTCATAGAATCAAAAATTCTGTTTTCAAGATCATTGGAGCATGGTAAATTCAGGATGGCCATGGTTTTAGAGCTTCAA